>PVJS01007626.1:0-55491 GCA_004027185.1 Glis glis | reverse complement strand
TGTAGCTCAGAGGGAGAATGCCCCTGGGTTTAATCCCCAGTACCACACACACACACACACACACACACACACACAAAGTCTAAAAGAGGGTAACAAAAAGCCTGTACAACAAAGTATCAACTACAGTGCCACTGGGTGTCTTTTATATTTTCCCATATTTTTCAAATACTGTAGTTTATTAATCCTACAGAAAGGAATTGTTTCAAACTTCCTTCACACGTAAATATTATTGTTCTCCTATGAAATTTGGTTTAAATAACAGCATTGTAGTATCATTGGCATCTTTTAGAAAAGGCCGTAAGGCTCTGAGAAAAGGCGAGTGAAGCAGTCTTTGTTGAGAGTGGCCGTGTGCGGGACCTGGTGCCAAGCCTGTCCTATTTAATTCACAAATGAAGTGCCGCGATCGGTGCTCCATGGCAGGACCCTCTCTGGAATCTCTGTTTCTATGCTGGAGTGTAATTAATTCATCCAGGCGTTTTCTCACACAGTTCTTGTGTGAAGTAGGGGAAGCACCCCGATTCTTCAGAACGGCCCACCGACCGCTGAGGTTGATTGGAACTCTCCCAGATGTTGGGCTGTGGCTCTTGGAAGGCAGCACCGGCACCATCACAGCGAGGGAGTGCAGACTTGTTGGGGAAGGGCTCCATTCACTGCACCAGGAATCAATGTCTAGGACAGACGCCCACCATTTCACCCACCCTGGCCTCAGGAGGTTGCGCACCCGTGTCGCTACCAGGATCCAGGAGCTCTCGGAGGGGAAAGTGTTCTTGCCTTCCTTGTGAATGCAATCGTTTTCCCAAATCATTGGAGAAAATGCGCCAGATTGCAAAAACATGCCACTTTTCCTTAAATGGATTAAGTGACCAGAAAGTTTAGGAAGTGGAAAAAGGTATTAATTCCATTTTCCCTAATCAGTCGCTTTAAATGTTAATCCTTTTAGCAGCTTGAGTGCTTTGGATTTAGCTTTTTAAATCCTTTGCTCCTTTTCTAAGTTATTGTGTTTTTTTTTTTTTTTTTGGGTGTGTGTGGCACTGGGGATTGAACTCAGGGGCATTCTTCCTCCGAGCTACGCCCCCAGTCCTGTTTTATTCTTATTTTGAAACAAGGTCTCGCTAGGTTGATGAGAGTCTCACTACTTGTTGAGGCTGTCCTCGAACCTGTGATCCTCCTGTCTCAGCCTCCCAAGTACTGGGATTATAAGCATGCACCACCACGCCCAGCTTAAGTTATTGTTTATAAGGAGATGACTTGATTTTTATGAATTCCTCCATCGATTGAAAACACCCTGATTCTTTGCAATGATTGAGGTAAAAATCAAGGTTCCACACAGACGTTTTCTTCAGGTGACCTTAGAGTTCAGCGCGTGGAGAACATGCGTCTCACCTCCTCTGGGGTTTTCATCGGGAAGCCGCCTTTGGCGAGGAGTTTATGGAGAGCGTCTCCCCAGACCCAGCGGCGGGCAGCCCTGAGCAGGAGCCCTAGCTTGGCTCCCTCACTCACCCCTGCATGAGAATCCAGTTGCTTCCGCCCAGCATATCCAATCTGTGCCTGACATTGCTGATATTCACTACTACATCTGGGGAGGCACCCCTAGAGCTCCCTGGATGTTATGTTGTTAAAAAACACAAGTGACACCTTCTTTTCGGGTTAGGGTCCTTTCTGCTTCCCCGACTGAGTCTGTCGTTTACTGAGCTCACGGCCAGCAGCACCTTCACTCCAGCCTGAACGAAGCTTACCTAACACGGATGTCCTCTCCAGGGCGCCTCACACCTGTTCCACGCTTAGGAACCCTAGACAATATTTCAGCGCTATGTTTAGGACCTTATGTTTATTTATTTATTTCGTAGTACTGGGATTGAACTCTGGGACATTCTAACTCTGAGTTACACCCCAGACCTATTTTATCTTGAAACAGGGTCTTACTAAGTTGCTGAGGGGTTTTGTTAAGTTGCTGAGGCTGGCCTCAAACCTAGATCCTCCTGTCTCAGCCTCCCAAGTACTGGGTTTACAGGTATGCGCCACCACACTCATCTGCTTAAGACCATTTAAAGAAGCAAAATCATCAAGAGAAAGCACAGAAATGCAAAAAATAAAATAAAACAAAAACTAACATGGCATTAAACCGACCATACAGAGGGTAAATAGGACTAGCAGAGTGCTACCTCAGCTGGAGCCACATCCATGAACGATCACAAATACTGATTGGGGAGTTACGAATAATATCTTGCAAGCAAGAAAACTCACAAACACGGGATCCACCAATCATGAGATTCAGTGCACTTTACAAATACAAAGACATTATTTTGCAATTTTATAGTCTCTTCTATACACAGCAAACTTTCTTCAAAACCGTAACTCGGAGCAGTGCAGCAATCCCTTACGCTCCTGTGTGTTGAGTAAAATTACCACCCTACCTCGCAGATGTCCACGTGGGGATGAAGGAACTTCCTGAATGTCCCTAAGCAATGGGACAGCCCAGCCTGGATAACCCGGGAGTGTGAAACTGATCCCACGTTTGGCCCACTGGGCTGTCCTGTTCCTACTCCATTACCCACAGCAAGGCCTTCTGCCTTCACTACCTGTTAGCTGCATCCTGCAGGTGAGCTCTGCAGGGAAGTTTGCACAGTGTCTGACGCATGCCTTCTGGAATCCATGGAGCAATTATAACCACCAGTCTGCACTTTTCCCAGGAGGAGTGTCACCTGGGGTTCACTGGGTGCTCCTTCACCATGACTTTTTTTTTTTTTGCTTCAGAATTGGCCTAGCTGACATTCACCTTCATCCCCTATATCCAGGCTGTAGTACCAACTCCACGACCTCCAGTTTAGGACCTTCCAGCCCCACCTCCTACCACGCTCACACACCTATTCCCTGATCCTTTTCTGGAGGGTGAGAACCAGTTTCTAGTCGTCTTTTTGCAATGATATACTTTATTTTTTTAATTGACACATAATAGTTGTACATATTTCTGGAACACGGTGTGATACTTCAATACATGTATACAATGTGTAATGATCAAGTGAGAGTAATGAGCATTTCCATCTCCCTAAACAGTTATAATTTCTTTATGTTGGGAACCCTTGAACTCCTTTCTTGTACCTTATAAAATGTACAATAAGGAGTTGGGGATGTAACCCAGTGATACAGTGCTTACCTAGCATGTGTGAGGCCCTGGGTTCAATCCCAGCACAGAAAAAAATGATAATAAACTGTATAATAAAGTTAGGTGTGGTGGTGCATGCCTGTAATCCCAGTACTTGTGAGGCTGAAATAGGAGGATCGCAGGTTCTAGGACAGCCTCAGCAATATAGCAAGACTGAGCAACCTAGTGAGACCCTGTTTCAAAACAAAAAATAAAAAAGGGCTGGAGGTATAGCTTGGAGGTAGAATGCCCCTGAGTTCAATTCCCAGAACCACAAAAAGTATAATAAATTGTCATAAACTATAGTCTCCATACTGTGCTATATAATGCGAGAAGTACTCCTCCTATCTAGCTGTGTTTTTTTTTTTTTGTGGTACCAGGGATTGAACGCGGGGGTGTTCTACCTCCGTGTTATGCCCCCAGCCCTATTTTTTATACTTTATTTTGAAACCGGGTCTCACGAAGTTGCGGAGGGCCTCACTAAGGAGAGAGAGAGACAGAGAGACAGAGAGAGAGAGACAGAGACAGAGAGAGAGAGCTGAGGCTGGCCGCGAACCCGGATCCTCCGGTCTCTGCCTCCCAAAGTACTGGGATTACAAGCGTGCGCCACCATGCCCGGCCTTGTGTTTTTTAATTCCTCCACATCTTTACCATGTCTCTAGGAGCGCCTGGGAATAGAGCACACTCTAAACCTATTGATGAAGTTGAATTCTGTTCCACAGTGAAAACTTCCCCAACATTCCCCGGACTTGTAGTTGGAAGGACACAGCCCATGAGGAACGGTCAAACTTGTCAGGTGTTCTATATACATTCATCTCAATGGATCTTCAATGACCCTTAGATTACTACTATTCCTATGTTGTGAATGGAGAAGCAGGTTCAGAAGAATTGATATAACCCCACCCCCCGCATTTTTAAAATTTATTTTTGCATTGCTGGAAATTGAACCCAGGGCCTCGGGCAAGCACTCTCACTGAGCTACATCCCCGGTCCAAGAATTCATATAACTTGTCTCAAATCAGAACCCTGACTCAGAGTCTCTGGTGAGACTGTTGGTGGGGTTGTAAACTAGTTCAACCACTATGGAGATCAGTGTGGAGATTCCTCAGAAAACTGGGAATGGATCCACCATATGATCCAGCTATACCACTACTGGGTATCAAACCAAAGGGATTGAAACTAGAAAACAACAGTAATATATGCATACCCATGTTCATAGCAGCACAATTCACAGTGGCCAAATTATGGAACCAACCTAGATGTCCATCAACAGAAGAATGGATTACAAAATTATGGAAATATACACAATGGAATTCTACTCAGCAATAAAGAAGAACAAAATAACAGCATTTGCAAGAAAATGGAAAGATCTGGAAAACATTATGTTAAGTGAGATTAGCCAATCACAAAAAAAGAAGGGACATATGTTTTCATTAATATGCACAACTTACGGAGTAGTGGGGACACAAAAGGGACTCCAATGACAACAGAGAACCCTCAGTGGTGCAAGGGAAGGGGTACAAGGGAAGGGGAAGGGCAAGAAAGAAGTGAATCTATGGAATTACTGTCATAAACAATGTGTACATATGAGATTATACCAACATCATTCTCAGTGCTACATGGGGGGGGCGGGGGGAAGGGACACCAAGAGCTGTGTGCATGTATGCTGACACCAAACTGATACTCATTGTGATGTAACACTACAATGCACCAATAAAAACATATTAAAATAAATACATAAATAGATAAAAAAAGAAAGAAAATCTTGTGAGAGGGTGAGGAAGAAACTGATTGCTAAGGTAGGAATGTGTCCCCTCTGAAACTTAAGTGTTAAAAATTAGTGGCCAATGTGACAGTACTAAGAGGTTGTCTGGTAAGAGGTGATTAAGCCTTGAGGCTCCTCCCTCCTGAGTGACACTAAGGCTGTCAGAGAAGAGGCTTCACACGCCTTGAGCTCTCTCGCCTTCTGCCATCCTCCCCTGGAGGCCCAGCCTTCATCCACTATGGGAGACTCAGCTCCCAGGGTACCTTCCTGGAAGCGGGGATGGGTCCCTCCCCAGCACCTCGCTCTTGGATTCTCCAGCCTCCAGAATGTAAGCAATCAGCTTCTGTTCCTTATAAGTTACCCAGTTTGTGGTATTTTGTTATAGCAATACGGATCACATTAAGCAGTCAGAACTCAAGCAGTGCGTGATAAGCCTTTAGATCTAGCAGGCCATGATCAGATGAATGGCCACCAGTGAGGATTAGCTGGGTGCTGGCTATTTAGCAGAGTACTTCGTACACTTAGTCTTTAACATGCCAAGTATGCGAGAGGCACTATTCTTATCCCTGGCGTTTTTTGTTTGCTTAGTTCAGTTTGTTTTTCTGGATTGAGAATCTGTGGTTGAAGACAGTAAAGTGAATTTACCAAGATCACCAGGGAGGAGGCAGAGGCTCAGAGCAGATGCGGCTCTTGCTGACTTCCGATTGTTCTGGAAGCCACGATGCTCCAAGACAGCAGAGCTGTGTATCCTGCAATTACACAACCCTGAAACCTATTCTCACACTAAAACTGTTACCAAGCTGTATTTTGCATAGTTTATATTATGAAAAAGTACCCAAATGTTATTTTCCAAATACAAAAAATATATTGTCCCATTACGCTTTTTCCCCCCCAAATTAATTACACGATTCCTTTCTCATTAAAATTGCAATTCACCCTTGGGAAGATATGAAAATTCCTGATAGCTCTAACTCCTTCATTTTGCAAATGAGGAGTCTAAAACCTCGAGATGCACTT
Organism: Glis glis; assembly: GCA_004027185.1. Classification (NCBI taxonomy): domain Eukaryota; kingdom Metazoa; phylum Chordata; class Mammalia; order Rodentia; family Gliridae; genus Glis; species Glis glis. The sequence goes on along the minus strand of PVJS01007626.1, from coordinate 49,567 downwards.
AATGAGGTCCTCAGAGACCCAGGGCGAGGGACACAGAGCTGGCTCCAGAAGCCCCGAGGTATCGGCGACCCGGTGAGACCTTCGCATCTCCACTGGAATGTTCACGGAGCGGGTCTTCACTCAGCCCCAGAGAGCTTGACCGGTGCTTCTGTACAGGTGGAAAGACCCATGACATCAGGGTGTTGACTCAGAAAATTCTAGTTAAGATAGGAAGAGAGGTTTTAGTAAGAAGAAGTTAGGGGAGCCTGGACCAGAGAGGGGGAAGAGGCACCCCACCGTGGCTGGCACTTTTATTAAAGCCCGTTGTTTCTGAGAACATTTTATTTGCAGAAAGCAAGGACCATGTGGCTGCAAGTTCTGTCTTCCCTGACTCACTTCCAGAGAAATAAAGGCCGGGATCAATGTGGCTCCCAGCCACCCACGCTCCCAAGGGTCCCCCAAAAGGCCTTTCCCTGGGTGTTTGGATGATGTCATCAGCTTAAGTGTCTCTGAGTGGGACTGGCTGCTCCCAGAAATCTGTCAGCTCAGAGTTTGGAAGAAACTGAGAAATCCTTGAAAAACACTGAGGGATCAAAGGTACTTATTAAAGTATTCTCAGAAGAACTCCGGATTTAATGAGAAGCAAATGAGATGGGATGGAGAGGAGGCCAGAGCTGATGCTGTGTGCAAAACTCCTTGTGGCAAAGACCAGATGAAGGGAACACGGGGCTGGGAAGGGCGCTTCCCTGGAAGCAGAGAGCTAAACACTGAGCATGGACTTGCTCTGCCCTTGAACCTGGGCGGGGGGTGTGGAGGGACGCAATTACTTAAACAGATGCATCTTTCCTGAGAGATGGTTCCAAGAAAAATAATGAACAACAACAACAAAAATATGGAAGGAAAAGAGACGGAACACACGGTCTTCTCTCTTACCAGAGAGCCTTTTGTCTCCCTCCAGGACTGTGAGCACAGCGCACCAGCTTTCCTCAGGCTCCAGCACGGCAGCAGTTTGATTAAAAGAATGCTCTAGAAGCCGGGCGTGGTAGTACACGCCTGTAATCCCAGTACTTGGGAGGCTGCGACAGGTGGATCAAAGGTCCAAGGCTAGCATGCAATAACTTAGCGAGACCCTGTTTCAAAATAAAAATAAAATAGGGCTGGGGATGTAGCTCAGAGGTAGAAGCATGCCCCTGGGTTCAATCCCCAGGACCACAAAACAAGCAACAAAAACAAAAGCCCTGCAGGTGGATAATTAATGAGATGTAGTAAGTCCTATCACTAGAAATGAAAAATAACAAGAGAAGCATAATACCTGGTGTCTCTGGGATGAGATGAAAGAAATGCAGAGTTCACATTGGGCTGTGTCTGCAAAGAAGAGGTGGTGTTTGTCAATAGCTGTTTTGTTTGGTTTGGTTTGGTTCATCCTCTTGACCCAGCAATTCCAGCTGTAGAACTGTATCCTAAGGAAATTTTGTATGTGCACAGTCTTAGGAGAAAGTTGTTCGATGTAGCTTTGTTTAAAAAAAGAGAGAGAGAGCCAGGCATGGTGGTGCACACCTGTAATCCCAGTAACTTGGTAGGCTGAGACAGGAGGATTGCAGGTTCGTGGCCAGCCTCAGCAACTTGTGAGGCCCTCTTCAACTTAGTGAGACCTTGTTTCAAAATAAAATTAAAATAGAGCTGGGGGTGTAGCTCAGAGGTAGAATGGCCCTGGATTCCATTCCCAGTACCACAAAGAAAGAAAGAGAGAGAGAGAAAGAGAGAGAGAAACAAAATTCAAAAAAGGGAAGCTGAGTAAATAAATTTGGTGCATTCATTTGATAACCATTTTATAATTATTAAGTAACAATTTCAGTGAATATTTAGTGTTGTGTGTGTGCGTATGTGTGTGTGCAAGAGAAACATAAAATTCAAAAAAGGTAATGAGTAAATAAATTTAGTACATTCATTTAATAACCATTTTATAATCATTAAGTAATAATTTCAGTGAATATTTAGTGATGTGTGTGTGTGTGTGTGTGTGTGTGTGTGTGTGTGAGAGAGAGAGAGAGAGAGAGAGAGAGAAAGAGAGAGAAAGAGCTATTAAGGAGACATTATAAAATAGAATGACACTATCCAAAATTAGTGAAAACATTGAAATATACATGCCTCTATTAAATTTTAAATTAAGTTTATTCAAGTATTCATGGTTGTTATCTCTAGGTGGTAGAAGTATGGGAGCTTTAAAATTACTTTCCTTTCTCCTTCAATTCTCTAAGTATTTGCATTCTTAGTGGACATAGCTGATGCACTGTCCCTCCTCCCCTTCAAGGTTGGAGTGCCACCCCAGCCTTGTCCAGCAGCAGCTGTTCTTGGGCACAGGGGACCCTCTGTTTGGTCCCCTGGTAGATACCTGACCCAATGTTACCTCATCACTGGGTTAGCTGGTAAATCTTGAAATGTCTCCAACTTCCCAGGGTAATGAAAGAGGCAACAGGAGGGGAGAAGGGAGAAAGGGAGAGAGTCCCTAAAGTTGCCTCCATTTTTAGCCATTTTCTAGTGCCAATGATAGTAGGTGTGCACTCTACAGTAAGCGTCCCTTTTCTTTAAGGCGGTTCTCCTGCTTACTGCAAACAACTACAAGAGCACAAGGCTGGAGAGCCGGAGCTACTATGATCAGGAAACATGCTAAATTTTATCTTCAAATAAAGCTGTAGCAGAATAGGAATACTTTATGCTTTCTCAATTATAAAAATACAATTAGACATATTTCATATTCTTGGCATTCTGCTGGGCAACATGAGTTTCTCTCAAACAGACTAAAGTTGTCTGCGCTGCTTCTCTATTTTTATAATTTTGGGCAAAAGACAATATTGTTTCACTTGAAGCTTGGATGAGATTTTGTTTCTACATGTGAGTCTTAATCTTAGAAAAAACGACTATTCCTCCCATGCAATTTTTCTCACATATTAGTCCATATTTATTGAAATACTTTTTGTGAAGGTAGGATTTTTGTGATGTTACCAATCTCCAACCCACCGTGCCTTGGACACTGGGAATCCACCTGTGGTCTGCAAGCAGAAAATGTTATCTGACAAGTAATCATTATTGAGGAGAATGGATGGAATTAGTATCAACCAAGTACGTTTCTCCCGTCTATGACACACTTAACATTTGTGCCAGCCTCGGGGGGCCCATGGTGGTCAGAGTGATTTTTGTCCTTAGTGATCTTCAAATAATTTTATGTTGAGCTGTAAGTCATCAGGTTAAGCGCCTCCCTAGAGAAATCTTTTTTTATGAGTGGCCCATTCCCCGAAGGCAGACAGGATTACCAGAGGAGATAGGGAGCTTTAGAAAAGCCCATCTTATGGGCCCACTGTCTATCTAAGAAATGTAAGTCACTCAAAATTACTGTTTGAGCCCCATTCTGGAGGTCTGGTCTCATGCAGCCATGTAAAAGGCTTTCCACACCAGCTGGGATGAGTATGGGCATGCCAGGTCATCCCGCTGGGGCCCCGGAGGTCCTCAGAGCCTCTCATCGACTCTACACATGGGATAGCGTTTGGACCGAGATCCATGAGGCTCCCTGTCTGGACAGGGAAAGTCTTTCCTGAATGACATTGTAAACCCACCTGGCCTCATGCATAGGGAGCCCTCTGATTGGTCCCCAGGTAGGTATAAGACCCAATGTTACTTCATCACTAGGTTAGCTGGTAAATCTTGAAGTGGCTCTACTTGGAAGGGGACAAGGACATTTTGAAGACCCGCTGAAGCACAGGGCTCCGTAAGGTGTGGGTGGGGCAGAGGTCCTTGCTTGTCTTCTCCAGTTCTAACGGTCGTACTAAAGTCGGGTGTTTTTCTTTCTCTTCCATTTCTCAAACGGCCTTCCCTCTAACTTACACGGTCATGGTCATACGTATTAAAAGTCCGCAGTGTCCAAGGCACTAAATAGAACCAGCAGTGACCCCGGTAATGGAAACGTGTCCTTCCCTAGAGTCTGACACGCCAATCACTGCATTTCCAGAGCTCATTATTCACCGCGGAGCATGCGCACACTATTCCGGTCAGCATTCTTGCAGCCATAATCTAAAAGATTGAGCATATAATTTAGAGGAAAGAAGATTGATTTTCTTACAGTTCGGGTTCAGTTCGTGTGAGGCTGGGGACGTGGGTCTCAGGGAGGTGGAGGGACAGCACATGGTCTGTGCTCCTCATATCATGAAGGCCAGAAGCAAAAGAGGGAGCAGAGGGAGAAAAACCATATGGAATCCCCAAGGCCACGCCCCAGAGACCACCTCCAGCCACACCCTACCCGCCTCCCGGGTCCTACCCAGATAAATTCATCACCATGGATTTACCCACTGCTGGGATTACAACCCTCATGACTCAATTACATCAGCTCCAAACATTAATAAGTGAGCTCTTTAGGGGACATTTCACATCTAACTATAACACACTCACACATTTAAATTCATTAATTTTTCCCTTAAATTAGATTAAGGGAAAGAGCTAGGACCTCTCTCTCCTGTGTTCAAAACCAGCTTGCTCTAATATTTCACCTGGACCATTGACGGTATAAGTCATCATGCTGAGGAGCCACGTGTATTTCATCTTCTAAACCCAGAGCCTTCGACCCGCTCCTGCGTGAATGGCACGCAGACTTTCAGCTGAGCAGTAAAGCCAGGGAAGGTGTTGGCGCTATTCATGTAGCTGGAGTCTCAGAGGACAGACGTGGGACAGGGAGACCATGGGGTCCCACAAAGACCTTGTCCCAGACACAGGTCTGAGCACTGTGGGAAGAGGAGCCACCAACCAAAGCTGGAGGAGCCCCTTGGCCAGCCGGAGATGTGGGGAGTCAGGGCCGCTTTAGAGCACAGGCGACCAGATGTGGCACATGGGACACTACAGGGCCTCTCTCCTGTTTGCGAGGACTAGAGCTTGGTTTCCTCAGAGAGGATCTGGGACTGACAGGAGATGGTCCCCCGGCACAGGGGCCGGTGTCTCCATAGCGGACGCTGGCGGCGACCACAGAAGTTGGTTCCTGCAGGGGTTCTGAGGATGCAAGGAAGCTCAGACATCTGCGAGGAGCACGGAGGCAGGGTTACAGGAGCCGACAGACATGGAGCCTTTGATTTGCACGTTGAGTTAAAGTGGTATGTAATAGAGACCAAACTTCTTGCTTTACTTCCCAGAAAAGTCTCTCTTCCCTCCCCTCCACCCTTCCTTTCATACTGGGGGTTGAACCCAGAGTCATTCTACCTCTGAGCTACACCCCCAGCCTTTGTGTTGAAACAGGGTCTCACTAGGTTTCTGAGAATTCCGCTAAGTTTGAGGCTGGCCTCAAATCTGTGATCCTCTTGTCTCAGCCTGCCCCTCCTCCCCATCAAGTACTGGGATGGTAAGTGTGCGCCACCACACCTGGCCCAGAAAACGATTTCTTAGAAAAATACAAAGGATGTGGGATTTTGCCACAGACCTGAATTCAAATTCTGACTTTTTCAATGATGACTTTACGTGTCTTTGAACAAGACATTCGATCCTTGGGAGACTTGGGTCCCTCATCTGTGATAGGTGGGAAATACTGACTGCGTAGGGGTAGTACAAAGATTAAATATGCCCTAAAATTAAATAGTACCGGAACTTTCATACCGCTAGCTACACAGTCATTATTTTCTGAGGGCTTTCAGTTCATATCATGTCCTTTGAACAGTACTTGTGAGAGTTCAGTATCCTGGTTCTTCAAAAATGTGGGCTTCTGGGCATGGTGGCGCACGCTTGTAATCCCAGTACTTTGGGAGGCAGAGACCAGAGGATCTGGGTTCGCAGCCAGCCTCAGAGCTCACTCTCTCTCTCTCTCTCTCTCTCTCTCTCTCTCTCTCCCTCTCCCCCTCTCCCTCTTCCTCTCCCTCCCTGTCTCTCTGTCTCTCTCTACCTAGTGAGGCCCTCTGCAACTTCGTGAGACCCAGTTTCAAAATAAAGTATAAAAAAAAAATAGGGCTGGGGGTGTGGCGCAGAGATAAAACGCCCCTGGGTTCAATCCCTGGTACGGAAAAAAAAAAAAAAAGTGGGCTTCTAGCCAGTTGTGGTGGTGCACACCTATAGTTCCAGTACTTGGGAAGCTGAGACAGGAGGATCGCAGGTTTGAGGCCAGCCTCAGCAACTTAGCAAGACCTTAAGCAACTTAGTGAGGCCCTGTTTCAAAACAAAAATTACTTAATTAATTAATTAAAAGGGTTGGGGTGTAGTCCAGAGATAGAACACCTCTGGGTTCAATCCCCTCCCCTCCCCCAAAAAGTGGGCTTCTTTGCTGACTCGTCCCCTGGCTGCCAGTTATGGTGGCGAATAATTAGGTGCGAATGCTTGCTCTCCACCAACAGTTGTTGGAGGCAGAAAACTCATTTCTTCTGTGCTTGAAAGCTACAAGACTAACGCATGTCCGCGTGCCAGCAGCTTAGAAATGAAAGTTTCCACATTCCTTGTGCCTGGTTTCATTAGTTCACCCCACCCCATTGATGTTGAGGTTTTATAAATAATCAAGACAGGATTGATTTGTTCCATTTCAGCAAACTGTAAAAGAAAACAGTCAAGAAATCACTCCCATCATCATCCCCCCCATCGCATTACTCTCTAAAATTGGGCGTTAGCCTCTGTAGCTTTTACCAATTAGGTGAAAGATGATTTCACTTGAGTAATCTTCAGGGAAGTTATTTCTGGTTTTGGGCAAACCTGCCAAAATCACGCAGCAAACTTCCTAAAGAGTCCAGTTTGACTTCCCGCTGGCTAGGGACACTCAGGACGCAGGACCTAATAATACTGGCCACCAGTGTTACTAGGATTTATGGTGTTCTGTGAGACCTACTTGGATGTAGCCTAGAGGGATGGGGAGAAGCAGAACACATGAGGGCCTTCAAGTCTTTGGTGATGGAGTTTAAATATATTTTCAGCAGGACTCTGGAGATTCCAGACAAAGGCTGCCTTTTGGCTATGGGGAGGGGGCAGGGTGAGAATCTTCAGTCACAGCTGATCGGCTTTTGTAGGATTCATGTAGTAGGTCTCCATAGACAGTCAGTCTCAAAAACCAATATGGCCTCCCCTCCTGTTGTTTGTGTCTCCTCTACAGCTTTCCACGTGGTTGGTCCTGGTGCTCATGCCTGAACAGCTCCTGGGGCAAGTCTCCCAAGGCGCCATCTTTGGGTGCGTGTCCCCTAAGTTCTCGTTCAGTTCTATTAGTCTATACCAAGGTGTGGACTTGGAGGTAAATAGGAAGTATAATGACGTAAAGATGAAGATTTAAAGCAAGTGTCCGACGTGGCTTATCAATCCGTAGCATCCCATGCAGTTCCTATTCCGTCTCGAGCCAACGTGCACGAAAACAATTTCAAATGAATTTTAATGTATTTTAAACACGTGAAGCCCCGCCCCTTTCCTCGATAGAGGGTGTCGCTTTTTCTCTTCAAGAGGGAAACCATTCACATCAGGATTGATTTAATTTTTTTTCCCTTTTAAATCATAAACAGTCCTGGTACAAGAAACAGTAGCTGTTATTGATTAAAAGTTCATTTGCTTTGCTTGGGCCGATGCTGGCTACTTGGAGGGCAGGGGGTGCTGGGTTTGGGCTGGGGGATGGCAAGTGGGCAATTCGGTCACATTACCTGTTCTTTGTAAGAGTGTTAGTGTTGGAGGAAATTCGGGTTGGGGGAGAGGGCCTCTTTTTCTGTATACATTTTAGTAGATGTTGGTCCGCCTTGGGGGCTGTGTTTTGTTTCTTGTTCTGCTTTAAGTACCTGAGCACATGCGTTTGGTCCTCCAAATGGGCTTTTAATGGTCTGTTGAATAACGCAGTGACCAGTTCAGGAAATGCAGGCCTTTTATAGGTGCACGTTTCCAGAGCTTCTGTGTGCGCCAGTTGAGACGGGCCTTTGTATGTGTTCTTCACAGACCCGGTATAACAATAACGACTGCGTGTGGAAGCATCAAACAAACAAAAAACCAAGTCTCCTTGTGCTGTCTATACTTCTAATGTGAAGCATCGCCATTTTTGTGGGTAAAAAGAAAACTTTCCACTAGCGAAGTTCCTTGAGCCCATTAAAAAAATTCTGATTTCTCGAGGGTGGCGATCAGATTCTCTGAGTACATTTGCTAGCGATCTTTGTAATCGAGGCACAGGATCTTAATGAAGGCCAGAAGTGATTAGTGGTTCCAACAGAACTCTCAGTCTTTGGTTTCTCCCTTTTAGTTTCAACTGTAGCAAATGTATATACCATCCACTAGAGAGCCTCGAACTTGCTGGCCAGGGGGACATCTGGAAGTAATAGCGATCTTTGCACAACACCATTTAATATTGACATATTAAATTTAAAATAACAGAATATATAATATGACACCAGGTTTTATTAGATACTAATAAAGGCAAAGAGTAGCAGCTCCAAACATTTAAGAAAAAAAATGTGGTGGGAAACCTTAGAATTGAAAGATATTCCATTAAATTTATTTTTCTGAAAAATTGGCAAGACGGCTATAATTCATATTTAATGACACAGCACCCTGACTAAAATTGTGGAAGAATGGGGTTCCATAGAGAAGTGTAGTTTGATAATCTGTCATAAGTAGAGACACATGGAAATTCTGAATGAGTTCCTAGAGAGCTTCTGTAGCGTAAGTCTGACTTTTTCAAAATAGACTTAATGCCCACAGGATGGTCTGAGCCTGAAATAAAAGGGCAAAAGTAAATAAGGAAATGCTAATAGCTTTGACTACACACAATGTAAAACTTCAGTCTGTGGCTTGAAACATAAGCAAAATTAAAAAGAGAAAGAAGATGAACTGGAAGGAATATTTGTAACATGTAATGCATTATTATATTTATAATAGTAAGAGTTTCTACAAATCAGGAAGCGAAAGACCAATACTAGGGTAGGAAATCATGGAAAAAAAGATGATAATCAATTTATAAAAGAATAAATATATATAGTCAAAATGCATAGCAAAAACGATTCAACATTACTGCTAATCAAAAATGCATTTTAAAACACAAAATGATATTTATTTCTATCAATCTGTGGGTTTAGGGAAATGGACACAGTCATATACCAGTCTTTACATTGGCACCATTTTCAGGAAAATAACTTGGAAACATCTATCATAAGCTTTAAAAATGTTTATACCTTTAATATAAAAGAACAGTTTCATTTCCAGACGTGCCATTATCTCTCATTTTTTCCCTTATGCAAAAAGATTTTGTTGACATTCATTGTATCATTATTCGCAATTAAAAAACTGGAAACTGTCTCATTTGTCTAATCCTAAAAGACAAGTAAAATAAGTTATGGAATAGAAGACAGTATCATATTGCATAAAATGCTTAACTATTATGTATAGATCTTTATTTGCATCAATTGATATTCATGGTATTAAATTAGAACGCATGTTTCAAAGATGTGCTATACTGATTCTATTTATGTTAAATTATATGTGCAGAGAAAAAGGGCTTGACATTCATATGTCAAGTATATATTTCCATTCTAGGTGCATGGAATTATATGTGTTTATTTTGCTTGTTTTTTAACCTAAACCTTTTTTTTTGGTAATAATTATATGTGTCAGATTACCAAAAAAATTATTTTTAGTTTCATCCTAAAGAAGCTATCTGAGGAGACCAAATGACATATCTAGCTCCAAACCTATCATTACCTCCGATAATCTTTTTTTTTCTCTAAAAATAACTTCTTTAACAGAGTCTTCCTGTCTAGGATGCTTTTCGCCCGTTCATTCATGGGTCCTGTCAGCTGGTGATGACTTCCATATTCCTCCAAGGGCTCATAGGGCTTGTTTCTATACAATAAACTCTCCTAATCACTAATAATGAAATCAAACCACTCTGAATTGATGTCTTGGAGAGGGATGGGCAAAGTTAGTGGATAGCTTTGTATACTTTGAGTGGATCCTTGTCAGACTCTTGGCTTCCATCCCACTCCCAGTTCCAATTTAATACTTAGAAAAAAAAAAGGAGGAGGAGGGGATAGACATATCTTTAAAGCCTCAGTGTCTGTAACAAGGATAAAGTTACTTGTTGATCCTGTTTTTTGAACATCTATCCAAAGACAATTAGGATGGCCTAAATCTGTTTAAAACAAAGTTGAAAAGAAAGAGCAGAAATAATAGACAGTTTTTGGAATTAGTGAAACCTGGCGTGTTCATGGCTTAGCCTTGTACTTATAAACTGCAAGAATGAGATAAGGTACTTTTATGCTTGTGATACTAGGGATTGAACCCAGGGGCCTTCTACTTCTGATCTACATCCCATCCCTTTTTTAAAAAAAAATTGTTTTTGAGACAGAGTTTTACTAGGTTGCTGAGAATCTCTAAGTTGCTGAGGCTGGCCTCAAACCTGAGATCCTCCTGTATCAGACTCCCAAGCATTGGCATTACAGGTGTGAGCCACCACATCAGATAAGGTACTTAATCCTTCTGAGGAGAAATAATACCAAAAGTTAGGTTGTTATAAATATTAAATGCATCTTACTTAGAGAATCAATAAACATCACTCTCTATCCCCAGGGGAGGAGTATGAGGTCAGGGGAAGAGAAAGCAAGAAATTCCCCTCCCCCTAGCCCCATGTTCAGAATTTCAGGCCCATCCCTAGCAGGGTGGTTGTAGCGGGAAATAAATGTGTTTGGAGGGAATGAAATGGATAAATATTTGGGAGGAGGGGGTATTTTAAAACAATTTTAGCATCCATCTTAGAATAAGAACAAAGAAACCTATGCTCATAAAGTGCAGTAACCAAAGATGCTGTGGTTGACGGTTGAAGCTGTGTTTTATTTGAAGGCAAAATAGCAAGGACGCTTTGGGCCTGGAGCCTGCAGATCATTATTTCTGGGAATCAGTAGGTTCTTGCCTTCCCTGGCCTCCTGGGTCATGCTGAGGGGTCTCAGGTGTGCCTCTTCCTGCCTAACCCAGTTTAACTCTTTACCAAATGAGTCAACAATAACTGATCTACACAACTGATTCTTTTTATCTAGTAGAATGCTACACCAAAAAAAAAAAAAAATCTCTGAAAACAATTTGAGTTTAGGGACAGAAAATGTTGTAGTCATCATGTGGAGTGTGGTTGAAGGTGTGAGTTTTATTTTGGAACTCAGAATCTGAAGGAAATTCCATCTCGTTTCCAGTCTAAGCGGGAAATGCTTCGGAGGAGATTTGAAATTCTAGGAGCTCTTGAAGCACGGCGAATGGGTAGGAAGTTTGATTTAGAAAAAAACAAACAAAAACGCACAGCCGTTTGAGATGTGCATGGTGGCGGCTGGGGCTGAGAGTCAGGAAGATGGGAAGGGACTTGTGGTGTGTTCTCAGACCGAATGCGGTTTGAGGACGTTGGTGTGAATCAGGAATATCGCAAATGTGAAACACATCCACCACAGAAGTCTGCTATTGTGGGTTCCGGCTTGACGTTCTAAAGTGTTTCTTTAGGATCAAAGCTTTGGCAGGGTTGGGTGGGCACAGGGACAGGTTCCAGTCTGGGCAGAAGCAAAAACGCCAAATTTCCTCGGGAGACATGGAGTCTGAGAAAAGTGCCCTTGATGGCTCAGAGTACATATGTTCGCATTTATTTTGGAGCACGCTTTGAAATGTCTTAAGTAAAAACGTCTCTACTTCGGAACAGGGCAATAGGGAGAGCTGTTAATTTCCTGTCTCTGTCTGTCTGTATCTTCAACTCTCTCTCTCTCTCTCCCTCCCTCCTACACACACACACACACACACACACACACACACACACAGTATTTACTCTTGGATGTCTTAATGCCACTGCTTTTTAATGTACTCAGTGACGCAGAGAGCCCTTCTTCCTTGCTCGAATCTGCTGGAGGAACCCAGGGAATCTCAGCCCCTGTCTTCTTTCCTAAGGTTGGCCCGCTTGACTTAAGGTAAAAATGGCAGGTGAAGTCTCCGATGGACCCTGTGCCTCTCTGGATCTCTGGGTAAAGACAACACTGCCACTCGACTGTGTCACATCAGGAATGCTCAACTCGAACAACTGTCCTGAGCATTCAGGCCAGACAGTCACTGTCTCTTGTACCTTCCCAGGAAATTAATTTTATGATAAAGGCAAAGCAGATAGCTGGCAAAGTCCTCTGTGCTAGAAATTGAAGCTATCATGGAACAACAGACATAAGAGATAAAAGTTCCCTTTGGATGCAGCTCTGGCGTGAAACATCCTCCCCTATCCCCTGTCAAAAGGGCAAATTCCTGGAGGTAGGATTAGATGCTATTGGTATTTGTATCTCAGTTGCCCAGTAGCTGCTCAGTAAATCTAGTTTCTTGAATACATGAACTGAGGAGAGTGGATGGTACCCTCTCAGAAAGTGATTCCGATAGTGACATGGTTTCCAGGTGTCAGCTGGGCACCCCCCCTTTGCCATTTTACCAAAGGATCCCCAAAACTTGAATTGTTCCTGCCTATTGACTAATAGAACAAATTCATTCTAGTCCAGTCCTTCCTTTCGAAAGGAATTCAGGAATCCAGGAACCCAGGGTAGAATGCCCCTGGGTTCAATCCCCAGTACTACAAAAATACAAACAAAAAACTCAGTTGTCAACATCTGTCCATACAAAGAGCCACCCCGTGAGCTGTGTGTGATTCCGTCCTTCCTGAAGGACTCCCTGGGACTCAGAACCAGGGCCGAGTAATGCGAAGATTACGGAGAAGACTGAATCTTTGGATGTCTTTGCAGCGTTTCTTTTAATGCTGCACGAAGCGGATTTCTCCCTGAGCTTCAGTTCACTCTGCTGTGAAAAAGGGACACACAACACACCTGTACTTTCATCCAGAGATTGAAAGTTCAAATTAGATTAGATCCAAGGTTCAAATTAGATGAACTTCATGACAAAAATTTGAGATCTACTAGATTGTTAAGGGCAGAAACACTGTCTTTTAGCTTTGTAAACCCCACAATGCCTGGGAAAGTGCTTGACAAATTTGTGAAAGGGTAGCCAGGTGCAGTGGTGCATGTCTGTAATCTCAGTACTTGGGAGGCTGAGACAGGAGGATCAAAGGTCGAAGGCCAGCCTCAGAAACTTAGTGAGACCCTGTTTCAAAAACAATAAATAAATAATAATTGAAAATTAGGGCTGGGGTGTAACTCAGAGCTAGAATGCCCATAGGTTCAATTTCTAGTAACACACACACACACACACACACAATCCTAAAAGACCTAAGTTGTCAACATCAGTCCATCCAAAGAGCCATCCAGAAGTGATGTGAAAACAGGTCCCCAGGGCCTCTGACAGGTCCTTCAAACAGGAGGTCGTCTTTGTTCATTATTCCCCAATAATATCCAGTCCTCTTCCCTAGACAAAGCTGTTTCCTTAGGCTTTTCTTTCAGTATTTCCTATAATGTAGTACAAGGCTAATCATATCAAATAAAAAATTGAAAGGGGAAGAAGAAAGACAACGACTACCTTGAGGGCAGTGGAGCAGAGTGAGCTGGGAGGTTGACAACACCAGTCTTTACAACTATAACTATTTCCCATCCCAAGGTAGTTAAGGCCTCTTGTTTTCTTGACTCAGGGATTTAGAATTCCAAGGTTGCGAGCCGAGACTAACTGCAGTATTTATGGTCCAAAGACAACAACTTTGTGGGTCTAGGAGAGGGTGGGGCTGGAGAGCCTGAGCTCATTCAGAGGCATTATGACAGATCATCTCGGAAGGATAGAGAGTTCCGGGAAGATGTAGATATAGCCAGACAAGGGAAAGGCTTAGGGAGTGTCTCAGGAAGGAAAAGGGAGCCTGTGGGTCCAGGGAGTGGGGAGATTCATGGTTGCCTCCTCCTGTTCAGTGACCTCTTCCAGTGGTCTGGGGAGGTCGTGGTAACTTAGACAACTCTGGTTGCTTACTGTATTAGCATTTTCACAGATTTTATAATCTAAAAAATCTGACCACGTAACTTAGAGGAAGGAAGATGGATTTGTTCACGGTTTAGTCCATGTGAAGCCGGGGTCCATGGATCTCAGGGCATGGCGGCAGGAGGCAGAGAGAGGGAGAGCACATGGGCTGTGTTCCTCACATCATGGAGGCCGGAAGCAAGAGAGAGAGCAGGGGGAGGAGGAACCATAGGTAATCCCCAAGGCTGCAGCCCCAGGGACCCACCTTCTCCAGCCACACCCTACTGGCCTAGGCCACCACCCAGATAAATCCATTACAATGGATTTATGCACTACTGAGATTACAACCAAGCCCCACTTCCAACACTGCCATCCCATTTCTGTGAGGGCTAGGAGACACCCCCAATCCTAACCGTTACATTTGGCATACTCAAGGAGCAGGTTTTCGATATGTGGAGACACCCAGCTTCAGCAAACCCCCAGAACTCATGGAAGACGTGGAAGTGGCAGGATGGCCCCCCTTCAAGGCACGGGGTGCTTGGACAGTGATTACGGAAATGGGGATCAACGTTGACCGATGACGACAAAATACTGAATGCTCCATACCGCCCAAGACTCTCATAGTTCCTGCACAACACCAGAGAGAGGGGGAGATTTCCTTCTTACTACTCACAGCAACATCCTCTACCACTGTCACAAATGCCTGGGCTTTTATCTTCTAACATTGGAAATGGCACAAATTCAGTTAAGTTCAGAGAAACAAAGGTATTTGCCACTTACTCCACCCTGGCACTATGAACTACAGCTCATACATGTTACAAAAGTAACTTTAGACCTAAGAACAGAGTACACGATCAATGTAAAATATGTGTGAGTAATTTACCAACACATGTAGGAGCCTCCTAATTAATAAATATACGTCTATAAAGTTCTTTGTGAAAATGTGGTAGAGACCTTTAGAAGTCATCTGTACCTTCTTTAATTCCTGCTTATGTTCATATTATTTACTATTTCCCAAGTTCTTTATATACATTAGCTAAACTGAGCCACACAATAACCCTATACGATAGATGATATTATTCCCATTTATAGACCATGAAACATGAGTGACAAAGACAAGATAAGAATCCTGCACTGTTGACTCTTCAACCTTCTGTCTTTGAAAATGGCCCCGAAAAGCTATGTGTGGTCCAGGCTAGCAGTTATTGATTCTGAATGCAAAGCTCATATGACAGGTGTCTTGCCCAACAGGAAATGGATGACGGAGTCTTCCACTAACTCTGTAATTTTAAGAGACAGATCAAGAAGACCTGTCTATTAGATGGAGAACAGATGGCTTTCATCTCCCATTACCACAGCACGCAGTGAAGAGAGTCCACACAGGTGCTGGAAAATGAAAACTCCCTCCCTTGCTTGGCTAGCACTTAACACTTTCTCCCACTTGAGGGAAAAAAATAAATACCTCACAAGAATCGAATCTGTAGATTTAAGGCTCCAACAATCAGATTCTCATAAAGAGAAGACAGAAGAAAAAGAAGAAAGAGGAGGAGGAAGAAGAGAATGAGGAGGAGGACGAGAAGGAAGAGGAGGAGGAGGAGGAGACAGAGTGCTGGTGGGAGGAAGGAAGGAAGGAAGGAAGGAAGGAAGGAAGGAAGAAAAGAAGGAAGGAAGGAAAACAGCCAACAACATTCTTTTCTCTGTATCCCCATAGTCTCATCATAGCTAAATCACCAAGTTCCACACTAATAGTAACTCTGAAAGATATGTAGAAATATTAATAGTAGCCTTTATGACCTTGATAGTTGGTGACACTATCAGCACTAGCAGCAGCTGGGTCATGGATTTTACAGCTTACCTTTGCGGATACATTGTCAAAATAATTTGATTAAGGAAAATGAAAACATTAACAATTCTCCCTTCAAGTCTTGTCTACACTAAAATATTTTCCAATAAAGTGGAATACTACAACCAAGTCATGTGATTTTCTGTGCACAGATCTTCATTTCTCCCATCCATTCTGTCCACCTTTCTTCTTCCCTCGGTTGTCACCAAAGTGTCAGGACCACCCCGCCCGTTCCATTCCTAAGCCACTCTGCTTACAGAGCCTCCCTTAAATCAGCCCCCGCTGGGCCTCAGCATTTTGATCCCGACCACAGATGGACTGACCTCTTAGTTCTCCCATTTCCCTCCCAGGGATGCCTGTGGTTTACGCCAAATACTCTGCAGCTCTAACCACTTGAAAGGGAGCCACTGATTGAGACATCGAGAGCCATCACAATTGGATGCAAAGTTCCTGCTCTGAGAGTGACCAACATCCTGAGCCCTGCCAAACAGTCAGTCCAAACACACCAAGACCAAATGGAGCTTTAGTGGAAGGGCGGTTAATTGCGTGTTGGTTCCCATGGACAGAGTTCATGTTTCCATGTATCATCTGCAGAGTGGCCAAGAGGAATTATAGGAGAGGCCAGATGAAAGGCTTGGTCTGAGTGATAAATAGGGACGAGAGAACGGAGGCTGGTTGGGTCAGACGGACGTGTCAGGTCACTTGCGGGCATTACAGCTGGACCGTGTGAACACAGGCTTTTCTTGCTTGGGTTCTTGAAGCATTGTCTTCATAGACTGAACACTCGTATCCGGGTACCCACAAAAGAGCTTTACTTGATCCACTTGGGTTTCTATTCGCCTATAGGTATTTACTGAGTACTCTCCTGGTGCCAGTCACCAAATGCCAGAAATAAGCAAGGAACAAGATAGACAGGGTTTATGCCTTTCCGCCTGGTTTGAGTCCAGCTGGAGGAAATGGAAAAGTGACAATCAAGAGTACTTTGGGTCATAATAAGTGTTATGAAGAAAAATAAACAGCAAGAGCAACTGGGATGCTGGAAAGCCACTTAAAATCGGATGCTTAGGAGAGGCCGCCCCTAGTTCAGGGATGTGTAGGTAAGACGTTAACAGATGCATTGGAGAAAGACACAGCACAGGAGTAGCTGGACACACGGGGAGCATGAGCATTTGAAGGAAGAAAGAACACTGAACAGGGTGCACTGATGGCAGGACCTGTTGCGAGGTAGCGTCCCAGTCAGGACCAATCAGACCACCAAAGGTGTTAAATGAGAGTCTTTATTACTGGCCAGTAAGACTACACAGGCATGAGAGCCGAGTGCAGTCCTTGACTGCCCTCCGGCATTTTCTTATATAGGGTAAGATACAATACAAGCTCAGGGGAAACTGAGGTTCCCATGGCAGGTTTCAATAGCAGGGGGTGGGAAGCCTCTATGATTCCTATAGTATTCAGGTATGCCAAGCAAGCCAAGCATAACGAAAATACAGAAGCAAGAATAGGCGGTTAGCAAGATAACAATAACACAATAAGTTACAATATGTTATTATGACAATCCGTTAACTATCCTGCCAATGTCCTGGTTTAATATTTTTCAAAGCCAGCTTCCCTGTTTTAGGGCCAGGTTTGAGGTCATTCTGAGTAACAAATATGGAGTCGCTCTAGCTAATAAGTTACTCTGGCTAATAAGCTCTAACTATGCATCATTACAGACCTTAAGGAGCTGACAGACCAGATGAGATTGGGCAGGTCAGTAGCAGCCTCATCATGCAGGTCTGCAGGCCATGGTAAGGTCTGATTTTGTTCTAAGTGTCATAAGATGCTTTTGCATAGTGTGGCCACATACGCCATTCTGCCTTCTTCGCTACAACTTAGTAGTGTTTGACAATTTGACAGCTACAGGAGGGATATCAAATCCTAATCCGTGGCCAGGACCAAATTGCCCCTCTCAACCCTGCCCTATGAGATTCTCACAATCACTTAGTGCTCTTTCCAGATTATATTCTGCTTGTGTTTATTAGTTTCTGTCCAATTAGCCACGGGGCATGTCTCCTATGGGTAGGACCATGTTCTGCCCCTATATCCTCACTAGAATTCTAGTGAGTGCTTATTATTCAAAATGACAGTACGGTCATGAGAATCTATGTGGATGCATCATGAACGACAAGTTTATTGGATTGCAAACCGTTCACTAATAACTCTTCATGCCAAGTTCTCTGTGGTAAATATAGATGCTTTTCCCGATTGGCATGCTCAACCTCATAACTTACAATTCTAACATATATTAATGCAAAAAAAAAAGACATGAGTTCAAGGGAGTGGCTTCCAGAAATTGGCTTTACCTTTCACTGCTCTCTATAATGAGAAGCTATAAAGAGTGTCTTGCAAAGAAAGGGGCAGATGATATCTCTCTCATTCTGTTCTAAATAAACAGTTTGATGTGAAAGGAACAAATTGGGATTCCAACTCAAACCTTCTAGTGCTAATAAGAAACAGCGTGTTAAAAAAAAAAAGCCAATGACCCTATAGCGAAATACTGAGCAAAACTGGAGACTCAAGCCTGGAGCTAGTTTTCCCCAAAATGCACATTGAACAATTTCCTCTACACAATTTCACAGGAATATCGGTAATCTGACATTTCCTAGACATCTGGCTTCATGAATATTCAAACAGAGAGCGCGCTGAAGACTTGATTGAATGATGACATCTGGCACTCCTGGATTAAATAAATGATGCTTCTCATTCTAGGAAAAATAATATAAGCTACTACTGAGAATACTATCTTTTATGTAGAGTTTACTTATTAATGGGAAAAACGCATTCTTTTTCAGTCCAAGTTATTTTTAGGTATTGACCTTGTGCAAGATATTGTGCCAAAGCCTAGTGAAATAGTATTAACAGGTTCCATATTTATAACCTTCTACCTGATATTCACTAGTCTTTTAGGAGGGTTTTTTTTTTTAGGCCCAGGAGCCATTCAAAATATTGAGTCTACTTGTGTCTCTGAGAAATCCCATAATCTTATTTGGTACCTTGCAAATAAATACTTTAATAAAAGTAAGAAACTCTAGGACCTAAGAGTTAAAATGACCCTAAGGAAATTTCTGGAAATGTAGGGGGCTGCAGTGAACTCAAATCCCACCTCAGGACTGTTTAGCCAAGGAGCCTTTGGGCTTATTAACATGTGTGAAAATCTTATACATCTTGTCTTCACATTTCTACGGCACAACAGTATAGCACTTGGTTTTAGGTGAAGCATATTTACATTTCTTAAACCCCTTGTTCCTTATTCCAAACTATGTGTCCAAACCAGACTTTCGGTGCCATAATGGATTCTTAGACTTTGACATTCTATGCTTTAAAGTGTGAGCTATCGTATATTTCCCCAATATTTGGACCTGACTGCCCCTTTGGGGACATAAATTCTTCACACCGATGTTACGTTTCTACACTGGCACCTCCCTGAATCCTATCCTGAATCCATGGGCCACATCGGTGCAGGTCTTAATGTTCATGGAACCTCCTGGTCATGAGTCTTTTCTCTAAAAATACCAAATCGTCCAGAACTGATAGCTTCTCGCGGAAAACCCATTACTTTGTTTCTTCTGGCAGCCGTGTGTGTTTTTCTTTGGCTGGCCAGGCCAGTGGTGTTTCCAGCAGCGGATAACTGGCGACCCCGCGTCTGTTCTTCTCAGGCCTGTCAAAGTCGCGTCTGACACAGGTAAACTGGACATGACTGTATAAACACACCAGGACTTTCAGTGCCGCCTCAAACTTGTCACATTCTGCCAGAAAGTCTCCTTAGCGTGTCAAGGACTAGTTAAAGCTTTCTGGGCCCAGCACCGAGCTTGCCACAAGATAAGATTTCTGCAAACAGAACTTTGTCCTCAAAGGTTTACGTTTTGTTTAAAGCTTCAGTCTCCACAGGCTTCGGGTCAAATTCCATTGCTTTTTATTCCCCCTTGCCATTTAGGATTTGGACAGTCTCCCGGGGGACCCTTTCTGGAACTGTGTGCCTATTTCCAGTTGTGTTTCTGCCCCGTTCACTCTTAAGCCCTAAGTGTGTTATACTGATCCATATGCTGGCTTTCTCTTCCAGGAAAAAAAAAAAAAGAAAAAAAAAAGGAATACACTTGCAAAGAGGGATCCAAGTTACCTTTCCCCTTCTGTCGCGAGGTATTAGTGAGAGGGAGAGTGACTTCTGTGTTGCCCCCAGAGAAGGAGTGACTGGTTTTCCCACATTCTTCGGAGGCTGCTTGACCAAGCACAGGAAATTCAGAAATTTGCTCTGTGAAGTATTCCTACAATTATGTGTGGTGTTCCCTCTAATTTCTATCATGCTAAATAGCCCTTTTGGAATACATCTCTGTTTTCCTCTGAACTCTCTTAAAGCAGCAGTGACTACAGTTTTCACTCAGCCCTGTACTCTTCATACACAGTAGATTCTCAGTAAGTGTTTATCGAACTGAATTTAAAACCAACTCCACAAACTCTTTAGCTCTAAGTTAAGTTTTTAATATAACTGGTCAATTGATGGATTGACGGCCCTCTTTTTTCCCTTTTTTTTGTGGTGTTGGGGATTGAACCCAGGGGCATTCTACCTCCAACCTACACCCCCAGCCCTATTTTATTTTTTTATTTGGAAATAGGGTCTCACTAAGTTGTTAAAAGCCTCGCTAAGTTGCTGAGGCTGGCTTTGAACCTGTGATCGTCCTGTCTCAGCCTCCCGAGTACTAGTATTACAGTTGTGCACCACCATGCCTGGCCTGATGACCTCTTTAAAGCTTCTGTCTTAGGGCATTCTTTGTACTTTTCACACCTAGAACATTTAAAAGCAGGAGGCCAAAGAATTCTATCTTTAGCCAAAGTGGTTGATGTGTTTTAATTTCAATGTAAAAGTGTGCACCGCCTTATCTGTAATCTGCATATAGATTTAGATTTGACTCTTCAGGACAAATTTACCTTCTAATAGATCACTTTGGCTAGTGGAGGGAGAGCTTCCATCCATCCTTACTAACAATAAAACCCCTGGCCCAATGGAACACAAAGATGTCTCCCTTGCTTGGTGTGTAATGCAGCTGGGATGGAATGTTCTGTTGAGTTATTAATCGAGAAGTGCCCAGGTCTCCTTCTCGGAAGTTCTGCAGGGTCTGGTAAGGCTCCAGCATGACTGTGCTGGTCGGGTTGGATAGAAGTCAGCCCAGGTGAGGCTCTTCTAGGCATGGTTTCTCTACTATCACTTCCTGGAAGTCTAGCCACTCTGTGAGTTCAATAACGTTGAAAATCCCCCTATAGTTCCCATCACTCACATTCACTTTTGCTAGTAAACTTCTTTAGCTACTTGGATTTTGCACGTAATATTTATTAATTTAAGTTAAACCGATTGACCCTGGGAGCTACAAATATATTGTAAATACATTTATAGTTACTAATATGACTACTTTTTTTCCTGAGAGAGAGAAAAAAAAATTAGTCCAGGAGTTTATAGACTGCAAAAATGCAGATCATGCCAGCATTCTGTGGTATTCCATTAGCGGCATCTGCCTGGCTTTGACTGAATGGAAGGAAGAGCTTTCGAGAAAAGCATCAGCCAGGCGTGGTGGCGCGCGCTTGTAATCCCAGTACTTTGGGAGGCGGAGACCGGAGGATCCGGGTTCGCGGCCAGCCTCAGCGCTCTCTCTCGCTCTCTCTCTCTCTCTGTCTCTCTGTCTCTCTCTCTCTCTCTCTCTCTCTCTCTACCTAGTGAGGCCCTCCCCAACTTCGTGAGACCCAGTTTCAAAATAAAGTATAAAAAATAGGGCCGGGGGTGTAGTGCGGAGGTAGAACACCCCTGGGTTCAACCCCCCGTACCGCAAAAAAAAAAAAAAAAGAAAAGAAAAGCATCAGGCCTCAGTTACCAGAACATCAAGTGTACCAGCACCAGCTTTTTACTGTCAAGACTAACATAAGCAGGAGCATGTTTGAAGTTAAATCAGGGTTTAAACCATGTAGAGTGTGCAGATCTACATTTGTATGGCCCATGCCAATGCTTGGAAGGGATTCTTGACCATACCAGTTATTACTGGAAGTTTCTTTGTGGATAAGTGGATTGTCCCAGGTGGGCCAAATACTTTTTTAAACCATTGTGTTTATTCACATCAGAAAAGTTTAATGTTTTCATGTTTCATCTATGGGCAACTTTTGAACATGTAAAATGACCTGTGAAAATGTCCAAAACAATAGCTTTCAACTAAAAAAAAATGTAAGAACTTACTGATGGTGACAAAGCCCAGCTAGGAGTTTAAAAATAAGCAAAGGGGCGTAAAATTTTAGCTTGTGTCAATAGTTTACAAGCACAAGTATGATTACTTAAAAGCTATTCATCTATACACATTTCTCTGCAGGCTCTTGGAAAGGAAAAGAGCAAGCTTTGTGCCTCAGAAACATAAGAAACAAAGGGTGGTGACGTTCTAGAACACCAGGTGGAAATCTGAAAGGTGTATTTGCCTCAGAATTTTTCTTTAAACAGATGGCTTTCACAAGAACTGAAACGTATGCATATTCTCTCTACCTTTAGTGGCTCACAGCGGATTCTCACTGGCTGCATTGAGTAGGCGTCCTAGATTGGTGTATTAGTCACATTTCTTTTTTGTCATTGTGACCAAAATACCTAACCAGAGCATCATAGAGAAGGAAAAGTTTACTTGGCTCACAGTTTCAGAGGTTCAGTCCACAGTTGGCTGCATCCAACGCAGAGATGTCACGGAAGCACAGTATGGCAGAGGAAAACTGTTCAGTACAGTCAGGAAGCAGACAGACAAACAGACAGACAGACAGACAGGAAGTGGTCAGGAACAGATACAGTCCTCAAGGTCACACCCCCAGTGGATCCACCCCCCCTCCAGCCACACCCTCACTGCCTAGATTAGCACCCAGGAAATCCATTCAAGTTATTAATTATCTATGGATTTACCCACTGGTGAACTTAGAGCCCTGGTTCCATTATTTCACCTCTGAATACTTTTGCATTGCTAATACATGAGCTTTTCTGGAGTACATTTTGTCTTCAAACCCTAACACCTGGGGAGGGACATGGCAGACATACAAAGGTGTCACTTACTTAGCAGTATGTTTTATTCTATCTTGTTCCTTTATGGTTTCCTATGTTATTAGTCTTGTGTTATTGTGGGTTCACCAACTAGAATATGTATCTGTGGGCAAGGACGGCATACACTACTCTCTAAGGCCAAAAGTAGAACATGCCGTCTCATGTACCCAATGCGTGGTGTTGCAGCAAGGGGATACACACACGGATGATCCTTCCTGTCACCATATAGAAAAATTAACTCAAAAGGGTCACAGGACACATGCACACTCGTGGTCCCTGTCTCCTGCCCCCTTGTCACCTCAGGACTCACCAGCAAGAAGGCCATCTCCCCTCATCCTTGGACCCCTACAACTGTGAGCCAAAATAAACCTCTTTTCTTTATAAAGTAAAAAAAGTGGACCATAGACGTGTGTGTATGTGTGAAAACTAAACAATAAACATATGTGTAAACACTAAAACACTCCTGGGAAGATATATGAGAAAAATCTTTGGAACCTTCAGCTAGACAAAGATATCTTAGATTGAACACACACACACACACACACACACGCACGCACATTGATACATTGGAGCTCACCAAAATTAAAAACTTTCTCTTTAAAAAGCACTACTAAGAAAATAAAAGAGCAAGCCACAGACTGGGAGAAAACATTTTCAAGAGCCTATCTGATATGAAACTTGTACAAAATACATAAAGAACACTTACATCTCAATAACAATGACAACATTTAATTTAATTTAATTAATTAATTTATTTTTTGCGGTACCGGGGATTGAACACAGGGGCGTTCTATCTCCGCGCTACACCCCCATCCCTATTTTTTATACTTTATTTTGAGACCGGGTCTCACGAAGTTGCAGAGGGCCTCACTAAGTAGAGAGAGAGAGAGAGACAGGGAGAGAGAGAGAGAGACAGGGAGAGAGAGAGAGAGAGAGAGAGCGCTGAGACTGGCCACGAACCCGGATCCTCCGGTCTCTGCCTCCCAAAGTACTGGGATTACAAGCGTGCACCACCACGCCCGGCCAACAACATTTTAAAAGTAAGAAAAACAAGCTGGGTGTGGTGGCACATGCCTGTCATCCCAGTACTTGGGAGGCTGAGACAGGATGATCACAGGTTCAAGGACAGCCTCAGCAACACAATGAGACTTTCAGAAACCTTGCAAAACTCTGTTTCCAAACAAACAAAACATAAAAACATGGCTAGGGGTGTAGCTCAGAGGTAGAATGCCCCTGGGTTCAATTCCAGTAAAACACACACACACACACACACACACACACACACACACACACACACGAAAAACATTTGAATAGACCCTAACACCTAACCCTAACACCTCGGGAGGGACATCAACTTCACCAAAGTCGATAGGCAGATGGCAAACAGGCACATTTGAAAATGCTGAAGACCATTAATCACTAAAGAAACGCAAATACACGCCCACTAGAATGGCAAAAAGTTTCAAAGCTCACAATTTCAAGTGTGGGTAGGATATGGAGCAACTGGAGCAGTGCACTCGCATTGCGAATCTGTACAGTCATATCTGTACATTTAACCAAATAAATAGCTCACGTGGTTAAACATACATCCTTACCCTACAACCCAGCAAGTCTACTGTTTGCTTTTACTCACAAGAAATAAAAACATAAGCCCACTCAAAGACTCTACTCAACTGTTTATAGCAGCTTTATTTATAATAGCCCCAAACTGGAAACAATCCAAATTTCCATCAACTAGAAATATTTTTAATCGGTCCTCATTTTAAGGGAAAAAAAAAGTCCAATCCTGATCAGAAATCCTAAACTCAAGTGTTTTCTCTGGTTTTATAGTCATACCCCAATGTCCTAATGGTTAATTTAAAGTTTTTTTAATTTAGAGGATACCCATCTAGGGCCATTGCCTCGCCTCGTGAAGGGAAGATAATCCACCACTCACATCACTGTAGGAAAGCTACCTTGAAATGACTGATCTGCTGTTTGTTCCTCTCCCCTGCTCTCCACTGCTCCTTTTCTGCCTGCAAAAACCACCCACTCTGTTCAGCTCAAAGGAGCATCTTTTTGCTGTCTGGTTCATGAATTGTTAATAAGACGCTCAGATGTTCCAAACTTAGTTTGTTGCAGTTTTGTTCTTTGATAATAGCTTTCAGATTTTGTTCAATCAACTGACCCAACAGAAGCATAAAACTTAGCCGATGTCACCCTTGATCAAAACCCATAATCTGGTCACCACCACCCCAACTCATTCATTTTCTTCATTTAATGTGGACTTACACACACACACACACACACACACACACACACACACGAGAAAGAGAGAGAGAGAGAGAGAGAGAGAGAGAGAGAGAGAGAAGAGAGAGCGCTTGATAAGATCTAAACTCTTTGTGTGTGTGTGTGTGTGTGTGTGTGTGTGTGTGTGTGTGTGTGGTACTGGGGATTGAACCCAGGGGCATTCTACCTCTGAGCTACACCTCCAGCCTTTTTTTTAAAATTTTTTATTTTGAGACAGGGTCTCACTAAGTTGCTGAGAGTCTTGCTACTTTGCTGAGACTATCCTCTAACCTTTGATCCTCCTGTCTCAGCCTCCCAACTACTGGGATTACAGGCGTATACCACCACACCCAGCTTTTTGAAGAATTTAACAAATGAAAAAACAGTATTTTGAGCCAGGTTCTGTGGTGTACAATTGTAAACCCACCTACTTGGGAGTCTGAGGCAAGAGGATTGCAAGTTCAAGGCCAGCCTGGGCAATTTATCATCGAGATCCTGTCTCAAAATAAAAAATAAAAAGGGCTAGGAATATAGCTTAGTGGGAGAGCACTTGTCTGTCATGCACAAAACCCTGGATTCAATCCTCAGTATCACAGAAATAAATAAATAAATAAATAAATAAATAGTTTTTTTTAATTTATGAAGATAACTTTGCTTCCCTGTCTTCAGTTTCCAATGTGATAAAACTTTTTTTTTTATAGCACTGGGGATTGAACCCAGGAAATTCTACCTCTGAGCTATACCCCAGCCCTATTTGATCTTTCACTTTGAAACAGAGTCTCATCAAGTTGCTGAGAGCCTCACTAAGTTGCTGAGGCTGGCCTTGAACTTGTGATCCTGCTGTCTCAGCCTTCCAAGTACTGGGATTACAGGCATGTGCCACCACACCCGGCTCTTTGCTAACTTTCAAGTTACTTCATTATTTAAACTTCTTAGGAAGAAACTCCAGAAAGACAATAGGCAGATCACCTTCTTCTGATTTTTACTTTCTCGGAAAACTAAAGATGCAAAAGCAAACTCAAAACTAACCTGTGCATGCTGACAGTAGAGCCTGGGCTTGCTAACCATGGTATTTGGTCCCAAACTGTCAAGGGACCTTGTCCAGCCCATCAAATTAAAATCACAAATTCTGTGTGCCTCATGCAGGTGTTAGATGGCTAACTACATTTATAAAAGCTCTTTGAAGGGAATTTTTTGTGTCTAGAAAGCAACCAAAACAAAACAAATCATGATGGCTAAAATTTTGTCCAATCATTGAGGGTTTTTACAAATGTATATCAGAGTAGGAAAAAAATAAAGACAGCAACTATTGATTGCTATAACAGAGGAATTAATCCTGGCCGAAAAACAAAACAAAAAACACTGTAAATCAGACTGTCATAGACAAAATTTCTGTGTTCTGAGAAATTTTTATGGAGTCCTACCCCAGAAGCCTACTGAGTGTGTTCCAGAGGAATTGTGGGTGGCTCATCAATGCCAAACGCCACCCTGAGTTTCCCCCATAGAAGGAAGTAGGAGCATCACCCCCAGTCATCTTTGTGTGAACCTCAGTGAGGACACTGCCCATGGATCAAGGCCACCTCAACGATGTGAGGTGCTCCATTTTTGTTGGGTTGTTTTGTTTTGTTTTTTAACTGGCGTGTGCACGTGTGCAGCTACACAACACTGTGAACAGCTGTTCATGTTCTCCTTGTTATTTCCCCCGGACATCAGGCTGAAGTGTCTGATGGCTGGCGTGAAGAGGTGGGTATAAAAGTTGGTGCTAGAGATGTCTGTTTCTTCGGGACCCTACACTGAGTTAGCTTGGCTAACACTTAGTGAGAAACTATTTAGCATGTGAGGAGGTGCTTGGAGCAGGCCATGGAGGTTTGGATTATTTCCCAACGTTCTAGCAGATACAAAAGCATGATAGTTGTGATAGTTTAAATTGGCTACCTTTTTTTTTTATAGAGGGGCCTTCTACCTCCAAGCTACACCCCCAGTCCTTTTAAAGTTTTTATTTTGAAACAGGTCTCTCTAAGTTGCTGAGATTCTTGCTAAATTGCTGAGGCTGACCTCCAACATGCAATCTCCCAAGTACTGGAGTTACAGGTGTGTGCTACCATGTGCTGGCTGGCTACCCAATTTATTTTTTATTTTTATTTATTTTTTTCTTGTGTTACAGGGGATTGAACTCAGGGACATTTTACCTCTGAACTACACTCCCAGTACTTTTTTTTTTTTAAACAGGGTCTCTCTAAATTGCCCAGGCTGGGATTAAACCTATAATCCTCCTGTCTCAGTCTCCCAAGTACTGGGATTATAGGCATGCACCACCATGCCCAGCTGGCTACCCAATTTAAACAACAATTTCACTCATGCCTAAAGCCATTTGAGGAGGAGACGGTCTACCAAACACTGTGCTTTCACACCCAGCATCCATTCGACCTTCTGTGTTCACATTATTGTGACAGTAGATGAGTCTTTTGCTAAGATTTGATAGAAAGAGAGAGATGAGAGTGAAAATATATTCTTTTCTCTGCTGGATGCAAACCTGGGACCAACTGGACCTCAATCTCCAAGAAACCACCTTACTATCTTTGTGTGTGTGTATGTGTGTGTGTGAGAGATAAGAATTTTTTACTATCCAATTTTACTTATTCATGTATTTTAATATACTTTTGTTGGTTCATTGTAGTCTCACAACATAACGTATTTCAGAGTGGTATGGACATACATGCACACAGCGCTTACCATCTTATGGAGCCTGCGAATAAAGTCACTACTCAACAGGCAGAACTTAAAGACAGGAGCACTAGGTTCTCCTGACATTTGTCGAGTCTCTGGGTACAGCTGCATCTTTAACTAGTTCTACACCAACACTTTTCAATTACGATAGCCAGTAAATCTGCCTTCCAAAGGTTTTTCTTTGTATATGTGTGTTTTCGTTTGTTCGTTCTTTTTTTTTTTCCTTTTTTCTCTCTAGCCAAATTTAGTTAGGTTTTCCATAATTGCACAAGAAGAAGCTGATACAGCTGGTGAGTAACTAAGTCTACAAGATCTATTTCAAAATCACAGCTTCCAATGTTCTGGGTTAATTACATTATAAACTGGGTGTGGTGTGTTTCACAAGTAGAACTGAAATCTGAAATAAAAATAATATAACACAATGGCTAAGTTTGGTGATACATTAAAACACACACACACACATACACACACACACACACACACACACAAATGTTCCATCACTGAAAGTACTTTGTAAGACAAACAACAGTTGAGTGGATGGATGGATAGGTGAATGGATGGATGGATGGATGGGTGGATGGATGGATGGATGGATGGATGGAGAGATGGGGGAGAGAGAAAGACAGAGAGACTTACTTGGAGGTCTTGGGTGATACTGATGTTACAGAGGTATTTGTAGCCTTTGGAGAGATGGTTTTATAAAGTGCAAGCCTTCCCTCCCTTGCACAAAATAGAGAGTGTTGTCTTGAAGCCATCGGAACTGTAGATATTATAAATGTCCTCAGTCCCATGATTTCTAATTCATGTTTTTCCTCTTTAAGATTAAAGAGAAATACCATAACATTATGATGTCTTAAGAGGTGCTAAGTATTCCTTTGGCTGATAGATTGCTTTTAGAGCAATGAAATTTGAAACAACACAGAGAAAATGTGTGGTGGGTGGTGACCCCTCAGAGATGCTGTTGAAATCTGGTTCATGATTAAAGCAGGGTGTGGTTAAAAGGGGGCAGAGATGGAAATTTCCCTTTTGGCAACATCTTAGAGATGTGGGGTTCAACTGTTGAAATAGCCACCAACTTCTGTTGCCAGGAGAGAAAAAGAAAAACTTTAACAGCAAGGTTTGCACCAGGCCAACCACTGTGCTAAGTGCTTTAGACCTGACCTCATTCAGTTCTATAAGCAATGTAGATTTCACATTGTTATGAACATGTCACAGGACAGGAAGCTGGAGTGGGGAGGTTAAATTTGTCCAGAGTTTCATAGATAACTAGATGAAGGCTAGATTTAAACCCAGGTCTGTCAAATTCCTAGACCTAGGATTCTTATCGACCACAGGACAGCTCATCTCTGTTGCCACCTCTAATGGACAACAGATTTTACAAGCTCTTCTCTGCTTCCTCTCATGTGCAGGATTATTCCCCCCCCCCAATGATCCTCATATCAAAATCTCTTTTCTTACGCTGAGCGTGGTGGCGCATGCCTGTCATCCCAGTACTTGGGAGGCTAAGACGGGAGGATCACAGGTTCAAGGCCAACCTCAGCAACTTAGTGAGACCCTGTTTCAAAATAAAAAATAAAATAGGGCTGGGGGAGTAATTCAGAGGTAGAATTCCCTTAGGTTCAATCCCCAGTACCACAAAAACAAACAGAGAGGTCCCTGTGCATGGCCCTGGAGTCACCAGGGTGTCCTCAAGAGAGTACATGAGGATGGGAAATTCTCTTTCTGGAGCTTTCCTATCAGGTCCACAAGCACACAGCCTAAGCCTGTGAATGTGTAATCTGAGAACCTCCCTTCTCTTCACTGCTACCGCTGCCATGTTGGTGAGCCAGGGTACTCAGTTTATCACTCATCTGTCTCCTTAGGTAAAGCAGTAACTACTCAGATAGCTATCGCCATGCCCCGCACCCAGGCAGTGGGAAGCCTGGCATGGCTGCCCTGGAATCCTCCTGGCAGAACTGGGGTCCTGTCATTACTGCTACAATAGCGCTGGACTCCAGGTCGATCCACTGTCAGTAGTTATTCTCATGTTTCTTTATAAAGACTGCATTAAAACTTATTATTTTTAAGCCGGGCGTGGTGGCGCACGCCACCCAGTACTTTGGGAGGCGGAGACCGGAGGATCCGGGTTCGCGGCCAGCCTCAGCTCTCTCGCTGTCTCTCTCTCTCTCTCTCTCTCTCTCTCTCTCTCTCCTTAGTGAGGCCCTCCGCAACTTCGTGAGACCCAGTTTCAAAATAAAGTATAAAAAATAGGACAGGGGGTGTAGCGCGGAGGTAGAACGCCCCTGGGTTCAATCCCCGGTACCACAAAAAAAAAAACTTATTATTTTTAAAAAAGGTACTATATTCAATTAAGGGAAATAGGTGATAAGAATATACCTAACATGAGATTCATACCTTGACACGCTTGATACAAATTTAAGTCCTCCGGGGGGGAAGTGTCCCTGGAAGTGTGTGGCTTCAGGAGTCAAGTACGACCTGGAAATGTTGTAAGCGCAGATGAACAGAGCGCCAAGGCCTTCAGACTCATCGTTCTGTTTCTCTTAGAGGTTTAAAATGGGGAGAGAAGGGAACAGAGAAGTGCTAGGCATATTAAGGTAACCAGCCACGTGCCAGCTAAGAGCCAGCTTTCCAGTGATAGATTATTCTATTGTAGGAGGCTGCTCACATGCTGGTAACTGACCCATGGCCAGCCTTCAAATGACTGGCCTCCCATCTAAAGTGATTCATCCAGGCCAGGCGTGGTGGAGCGCGCCTGTAATTCCAGTACTTGGGAGGCTGAGACAGGAGGATTGAAGGTTGGCAGCCAGTTTCAGCAACTTAGTGAGGCCATCTGCAACTTAGTGAGACCCTGTTTCAAAAATAAAAAAATAAAATGGGGCTGGGGGTGTAGCTCAGAGGTAGAAAGCCCCTAGGTTCAATCCCCAGTATCAAGAAAATAAAGAAGAAAAAAGAGGCTGGGGATCTAGCTCAGAGGTAGAACGCCCCTGGGTTCAGTCCCCAGTATCACAATAAATAAATAAATATAAATAAACAAATGAATAAGCTGGGCGTGGTGGCACATACTTGTAATTCCAGTACTTGGGAGGCTGAGACAGGAGATTCCGGGTTCGCGGCCAGCCTCAGCTACTTCGTGAGGCCCTCCGCAACTTAGCGAGACCCTGTTTCAAAATAAAGAATAAAAAATAGGGCTGGGGGTGGAGCTTGGAGGTAGAATGCCCCTGGGTTCAATCCCTAGTACCACAATAAATAACTAAATAAACGAACAAACAAATAAATTAATTAACTAAAGTGAGTCATTCAGCATTCCCTCAAGAAGTAAGCATGCCAATACTGTTTATTGGTGGATCATTAATTGCGCTGCAAAGAGGATTTTCAGATTGAAAGTCCACATAAGTCATTAACGGAGGCTCCCTTTGAGGAGTGACGAAATGCAGCAAGCGCGGAACTGGAAGTCCCATTAGATGGTCTTAAACATGTTGGTACACATGCTAGTCAACGCATTTAACAAGGAAAAGAACCAGACAAGAATCTGCTCCAGATCTGCTCTTTGCATTCTAGAACCTTCCAGGAGCCGTGGCAGGAGGTCCATCTTATCCAGACTTGACGTAAGTCAGCATCCATTCTGCGGACTGACTTGTTCCTCCTCGGTGTGGACAGTTATCGGAGTCTGAGCCCAGGAGTCTGCGACATTTCAAGCAGCAGTTAACTGAGCAGAATCGTTTGTAAACCTCTACTTTGCTTTGCAGAATTTCCGTTAGAGACATGGGGCTCTCTGGAATAAAGAAGTAGCTGGAGCCTCCGTTTCAAACCCAATCAAGACCTCGCTGAAACTCTAAAAATATATGGCTAAGCACGTTCCTAGTCCTCCGCTCTGTCAGAATATCATCAGCAGTGATTAACTACCTACTGTATACAGTGCCCAAGTGAGTTCCAGATTCTAGAGGAGTCACAAAGAAAGCATGTGACCTGGTCCCTGTCCCCTGGGAAGTTATCGCCTACGGGGAAAAGGACCAACACATAATTGCTTACTAGAAACGCTGGACGAGAGCAGACTTTTAGCCCAATTGGCTAAATAAAATAAATAAAATAAAATTCCAGAGCTGTTTGATCAGCATGCTTGCTGGCAGTCTTCTCTTTCAAGGACCCTCCCTGCCAGCTCTGTGCCTTACCCAAAATCTCTGTGGCACACCCAGGACCAGACCACTATTCTGGGACGCCACCCACGGGACACACACGGGACACACCCAGGTGCCGGCAGCCAAGAGCTGATGGGCTCCTAACTTTGCATTTGTGATTTTCCAAGCTGGTAGACATCATTATTGCATCACCATTATTAAGATTTTCTAGCTGAAGAAAACTGAATGAAGTTACTAGTAACTTCTCCCTGAGCCTAGAAATGTGCAATGCTGCTGATGGTTGTCCTTTCATTATTTACAGATGGCTTCAACCATGTCAATGGGCACACAGAATGGCAGATATTCAGCACTAGTTCTTTTTTCTTAAATACTTGTTCTGGTCAGCATTCTCATAGCTATAATCTAAAGACTTGACCATGTAATTTAGAGGGAGGAAGATTTATTAGCTCACGGTTTTCCTTGGAGATATTGAGGTTCAGTACAAGTGAGGCTGGGGACCACAGATCTGAGGGCATGGCGGCAGGAGGCAGAGAGAGGGAGAGCACATGGGCTGTGCTCCTCACATCATGGAGGCTGGAAGCAAGAGAGAGAGCAGGGGGAGGAGGAACCATAGATAATCCCCAAGGCTGCAGCCCCAGGGACCCACCTTCTCCAGCCACACCTTACAGGGCTAGGCCACCACCCAGATAAATCCATTACAATAGATTTATTCACTGCTGAGATTACAACCAAGCCCTGCTTCCGACATTGCCACCCTGCTTCCGTGAGGGCTGGGGGCATTCTATTTCCAAACCATTACAACACCCAATCTGTTTTTTGTTGCCTTAGTCCCTCTCCCTCCTCTCCCCTCCCCTCCCCTCCCCCCCCTCTCTTTCTCTCTTTCTCTCTCTCTCTCCCCCCAGAATAGAAGTGCCCTCAAAGCTGGGACCTTGTCCAATTTACTTTGTTGTCTCCATGAAATCATGCTTCCTTCCCAAGAGTTCTTAAAAGAAAATCAGGTACAGACAAAGCCATCAGCCTGTAGTCCTGGACGCATGGAGATACTACAATTCCGAATCAGAAGGATTTCATTTGCAATTAAGTAAGAATTACTAGCTGAAGGTCATAGAGACTTGAGTTGAAACTGGAAATAACGGAGAGAGCCCAAACATGGCATTAATCTATGTCAAGGTGGTTTAAGGAAAGAAATCATGGAAGAGTAAAGCTACATTCCTGGGTGTGTAGCACGCGGTTATTATCAGCAATGCGCCCAGATCAGTGTTTCATAGAAAATGGCCTGTTGATCACACGCATAAGAATCCCTGGGGAGAGCTTGTTAAAAGAGAGGTTCATGAAACCTACTGCAGAACCGCTCAATTATTGAGGACTTGGATCCTAGGGTATCAGCAAATTTGTCTTTAAAAATATCCTAAGTGATTCTATGCGTGTTGAAGCTTAAGAACGATTGTTCTAAATGTGTAAGGTTCAAAGGAAATTGCTTCTCCATTTACATTTTAAGAAAGCAGTCACCTTAGGAGACCACATAGTTATCCCAGTGACGTTGCCGCTCCTCAGTTCTCCTTTTATGTTGCCACAGGGCCTCTAAAACGTGCCTTGGTGTTCTCGTGGTGCACATCGGCACGACTAGAGTGGATTTGAACCCTAGCAACTGTCACCATCATTTAGAAGCACTTCTGGAGAAGGAAGTAAGTGGCTGAGCAGGGCAAAGTGGTTCGGGGGCCAAAATAGCATGTGACTCTGAAGCAAGTTAAATTCGTTTTCTTGGGTAGCACTCATGAAATACTGAGATGAGTAAGTTTAACAAAACATATGCGCATCTTCACAAGTGCTATATTTACTCATAATTAAAATTGTTAAAATACTGCACTTGGCTTGTGGAAACAAGGATTGAAAATCTTCTAGCATTCCTGAAGATCTATTTATGCACTGCTCTTATACCAGAAACATGTACACATGGACGTTAGCGCAACATGATGTCTCAAATTTCCTCCACGTCGATGACTTTTTAGCAGATGTTTTCAGATCAAGTTTTAAGCCTATGACATCAAGAAAGCTAAGAGCCAGGTTGGGAGAGGCCCAGGAGGATTACATTCTCAGGTTCTGAGCAACACTTTCACTTGGCTGTTGTTGCTGGGTTAGATGTAAAGCCATTGTTTTGAATGCCTACTTTTTAGGTACTAATGTCTGTTTTGACTCTAAGTCCTGTTCCTGTCCTGGGTTTCTGGTGTCTTCTGGTGTTGGAATCCTGGTGCCTGCAACATGCTCATGTATTTGAGCCACTCTGAACAGATTCACATTCTCCTGGAGCCAAGGAGGAACTAGTGACGGCCAGTCATCAGCATAGAACCTGCTAGACCTATGGATCAAATGCCCCTGCAAGTTTCAAGGCCTTTTGCATTCTAAACAAGGTTCCAGAAATAATCTCAACATTACAAAAACAAACCATCAAAGCAATCTCAAAGCAGTTTTCCCCCAGTTATACTTTTAAAAATTTTACCAAAAATCACTTAGGCTTTCTTTCTAAATCTTAGTTTCCATCCTCAATAAAATCTATATAATAGTGAGTTTGACTTCAGGGAGTTTTTGAAAGACTTGAAGTAATGTATGTGCAAAACTTAGCATGGCGCGTAGCACATGAGTGATCAGATATGTTAGCTATGTTACTATAATCATGTAACACAATGGTAGTACCTGCCATATCTGTTTGAAAAATGATAGCTATTAATATTGTCATAAAAAACATGCTGATGGAGTAGGATGGTGCTTTAGTCAGTAATTTAATTGACTTAATCATATACCCCACAGTAGACAAAATGCCAAATTCTTAGTTTTGGGACTCTCCCTAATGTATTTTTGACTCTAAACAAATATTATTAAAAACGTAGATTACTATGTTGAGTCTGACTTGCTAATTGGGATTTGTTCATACATTAAAAAGTCACTGAATTCTGAGATTTGTTAGGACTTTAGTCAAGTGCTTTCCCACTGGGGAAAGGACAATCAAGGAATTAAACTGAAGCTTTATATGTGTAAATAAATATTTGCAAGAACTAAGGATGCTCAGTTTATTCGCAACTAGGAAAAGTAAACCAGGATGCAGAAAAAGGAACCAGGCATCTCATAAGCCAAACGCACTTTTTAAAATTCAAATTTGAAGGTTAAAAATAGTTCAGCAAGCTTCTCATTTCCACTCCTTCCTTCCTTCCTTCCTTCCTTCCTTCCTTCCTTCCTTCCCTCCCTCCCTCCCTCCCTCCCTCCCTCTCTCCCTCCCTCCTTCTTTCCTCCCTTCCTTTTTCTGTATCATGGACCCCTGCACTTCTTGGCTCTTGCTAGAGCTTGGGAAAAGAACTGCCAAAATATCACGAGATAGGTGGCTCTCAGGGGTACTTCTTGTCAGGCAGGAAGTGCCAGAGATCTTGTAAAATGTCCAATACAAATTTTATTTTGCAGACTCTGGAGGTTTGCATCTGGATGCACATCTGCATTTTCTGGGTGCTGGGCCAAACCGAAACATTCAGTTTATCCATTGCTAATAAACATGTCAGCAGTTTCTTTGCTCTCACATCTGTTGTGAAAAATGTTATCTCTCCTGAAGTGTATTTATTTTGTCTCTAATACCAGCTTTCATGGATTGCAAAATAAAGATATGCCGTCACTTAACAAATTCAATAGCATGTGCTGGAAAGTGCCTCAAGAGGGTGATGAGATAAATTAAAGATGTACACTGTATCTTAGGTTCTAAAAAGGAAATCAGTGCAAGGAATAATGAGGATTCTCAGGGAACCTATGCCAACTGAAACAACTTGCCTCTTAGGTTCATCTCAAAATCTGTCCAAGGCCCTCCATGCATCACAGGAATTCAACAAAAGTTTTAAAAATCTATTTTCAGTTGTTGCATTATTAGGGCTGTCTTCAGACAAGCTGATAACTTCCTTTCCTCAGGAAATAACCTCCAGGCATTTGCTTCTCTTTCTGTATTCTCTAGAATACCTGCCCCGCCCAAGGCCCTGATGCCGGACTCTGAGAAAACCCAATGAGGTTTTGCTCATTAAGAATGATTAAGGCTGAGACAGGAGGATCGCAGGTTCGAGGGCAGCCTCAGCAACTTGGTGAGACCCTTGGCAACTTAGCAAGGACTTGTTTCAAAATAAAAAGGGCTGGGGGTGTAGCTCAGAGTTAGAATGCTGCTGGGTTCAATCCCCAGTATCAAAAAAACAAACAAAAAGAGATGACTTTTTAAATAGATTTTTTGTAAAGATTCTTTATAAAGGAAGATACACACTATCAGTCAAATGATAAATGACTGTCAGTGTTTCTCCCCCTTCTATTCTTTCCATTTATTTCACAATCAAAAATATTGATTCCAAGGGGCCACTCCATCCTCGGTAATTCTAGCTCTTCTTTTCCCTCACTAATG
The DNA here is from genome assembly GCA_004027185.1 of Glis glis. Classification (NCBI taxonomy): domain Eukaryota; kingdom Metazoa; phylum Chordata; class Mammalia; order Rodentia; family Gliridae; genus Glis; species Glis glis. The sequence continues at coordinate 13,253 of PVJS01007626.1, read as the reverse complement.
TTCCACTCTCTCAGAATGGTTAATCAGTGGGAAAGGTGATTTTTTTTTCACACAGATGAGGATGTGCATATTTGGAAATTCACCACTATATAGTTTAAGGAAGCAAGCAGGAAAATCCTGCTATGGAGCCTGTGTAAACGTGATTAGGGCTTTAAAGACGTACACATGTCTCCTTTAGACGCTTCCTGTGCTGTTATGACTAGTCCTAAATTTCTTTTTTTCTTTTTTTTTTTTGCGGCACTGGGGATTGAACCCAGGGCCATTCTACCTCTGAGCTACACCCCTAGCCCCATTTTTTATTCTTTATTTTGAAACAGGGTCTCACTAAGTTGCGGAGGGCCTCACTAAGTAGCTGAGGCTGGCTGCGAACCCGGATCCTCCGGTCTCCGCCTCCCAAGTACTGGGATTACAAGCATGCACCACCACGCCTGGCTACTATTCCTAAATTTCACCCTCTGAGACCCAGAGCTCCTTGTGGCCCCATTGGCCAACGGCCAATCTCTGCTAATGTCAAGGAGGGGATGGGGTGAAATTCCTTAACCTTGTCATCCGGTCCCCTCAACGCCACATCATAAACCAGCAAACTGTGTACACATATCTAAAGCTTTAAGGACTAGGACAATATCTGAAAGAAATGAGCCACTGGATGAACAGTGATAATAAATTAATGAAAGAAAAACAAAGATATCATAGAGAGCATCCAAATAGCCAGGCATTGCCTTCGAAGTCTATTAAAGTCAATACACTTTCAGCAAAATTAAAGGAAAAAAGCAGAAGGCATAAATAAGTGATAATAAAAATAGAAAAGGGGGAGCTAGAGGTAGTGGTGCATGCCTGTAATCCTTGGACTTGGGAAGCTGAGACAGAAGGATCACAGGTTCCAGGCTAGCATGTAGTAACTTAGCGAGATCCTGTTTCAAAATAAAAAATAACAAAAGGGCTGGGAGTGTAGCTTGGAGGTAGAATGACCCTGGGTTCAGTCCCCAGTACCCCCCCAAAAAAATAGAAAAGTGGTTGTAATTAGAGAAACATCTCAGATTAAATTAAAAAATATAACAAGACAATATTGCTTAAAACTGCATGCCAATAAATTTGAGGAATTAGGTGAGATATGTACGTTATTAGAAAATTACAACTTAAAGCTGATATAAGAAATATAATTCTTGGATACTCTACTTATTTATTTATTAATTTTTTTTTGCGGTACCGGGGATTGAACCCAGGGGCGTTCTACCTCCGCGCTACACTCCTGGCCCTATTTTTTTTATACTTTATTTTGAAACCGGGTCTCACGAAGTTGTGGAGGGCCTCACTAGGTAGAGAGAGAGAGAGAGCGAGAGAGAGAGAGAGCAAGCTGAGGCTGGCCACAAACCCGGATCCTCCAGTCTCCACCTCCCAAAGTACTGGGACTACAAGTGTGCTCTACCATGCCCGGCTTGGATACTCTATTTAAAAAATTGAATCCACTGTTAAATTCTTCCTAAAAATAAAGCATCAAGTAAAGACATTTTACCAATAAATTCTATCATTCAAAAATGGAAAATTTCAGGCTTCCACAAAAATTTTTCAGGGAGGAGAAAAAAAAAAAAGGAAAAATGCCCAGTTGTTTTATGAGGCTGGTGCAGTCAAGGCATTCTTAAAGAACTATGCTGAACAAGCTTGTCCTGCCAGATAGCTTTCCTTAATATACAAACTCTAATAATTAAGGAAGTATGCTATGGGGTAGGGAGAGATACACAGCCCAGTGGGAGGAAGCAGAGAACCCAAAATAAATCCACCCAACTATGGAAACCTGAGACATAACAGAACTTTTATTATAGATGCTTGAGGCAAGGTTAGATTTTTTGATAAATGATGCTGGTTCATTTGGTTTTTCATAAGAAAAAAATGAAATAAAATTTTACCTCACATTATCCAGTTCATAAAATCCATATAGATTTAGAGCAAAGTTTTAAAATTTTAGGGGAAAAAGCAGAGTATATTTATGAACTCAGGCCAGAGATGAATTTCTTAAACGCCATACAGAAATGCAAGTCATAGAGAAAAATTAATTAACTACATTAAAATTAGCATCTTCTGAACATCAAAGACAACATTTAAAAAGTAGAAGTCACAAACTGGCAGGGGATATTTACAACACATTATGAGCAGAAAGCTTGGGGTCTGGATATGTAAAGAAGTCCTATAAATGAATAAGAAAAAGACAGACAATCTAATCTTTGAAAAATAGGCAAAATGCATGAACAGGTACTTTCATATATCAGAGAAGGAAATACTCATCTAAAATGCTCAATTTCATTATTAACTACAGAAACGCATAATGACACCATAAGTAAGGTACCATTTTATACATACACACAAATTAACAAAAAAATTGGATGAGTACTGGTGTTGAAAATGTGGAGAGGTGAGAGTGTAAATTGGTACAACCATCTTAGGAAATAATTTGACATTACTTAGTAGTGTTAAACATACTCCTAGTCTCTAACCACACAGGAGGCCACATACATACGATACCCTGTTTGTATCCCTCAAAACAAGCAACAGTAAACATCCCTTAGGGGTTGCGTTAGTCATATTTTACCATTACCATAACAAAATGTCTGCGGTGATTCACTTATAATAGAAAGGATTTATTTAACTCACAGCACTGGAGATTTTAGTCCAAGACTGGGAGGACCCATTACTTTGGTCGGTCTCTGGTGGAAGTGCTGGATGGCTGAGGTGGGGACCTCACATCCTGCCCTCCCCGCCCCCAATGACCTAAGGACCTCCCCCCAGGACCCACCAACTAAAGGTCCCACCACCTCTCAGTAGCACCACGCTGGGGACGGAGCCTTTAATTCATGGATTTTTGGGGGACAGTTATCCAAACCACAGTAGAAGTATATGCATAAGTTGTAAAATTATAAAGACAAGCAATGGAATAATAAATATTTGTAAGGAATAGGGAGGCAGTTACAATCAGGAGGAAACTACAATAATTTAGACAACAGAGACGATGATGTTCTCTTTTTCTTTTTTTTTTTTGTGATACTAGGGATTGAACCCAGGGGCATTCTACCTCCAAGCTACACTCCAGCCCCTTTCATTTTTGGTTTAGAAAGAGGGTCTCACTAGGTTGCTGAGAGTCTCACTGAGTTGTGAAAGCTGGTCTCCAACCTGCGATCCTCCTGTCTCCACCTCCTCTATTTCTTAAATTTCATTGTGTACACACAAGTGTTTATGTCAATATTATTTAAAATGGCATGCATATAGTCAGGAGTTAGAGGAATTGACATATAAAATTTTGTATCTATCTCAAATGTAATAAATACAGAAAGCAAGAAAGAAGAAAAAGAGTCAAGAATTTTGGGTGTATTAGTGGAAAGAAGACAAAGCTCAGGGGTACTTATCACGGTACTGTGCACTAGTACCTGGAAAACAAAAGCATGTCGATCAGCGACCAAGGGCAGAAAATGTGATAGGGTCAAGATTATTTAGGCTTCTTGGAGAGCAATTTTGCTTGGAAGCCATAAAGGTGCTAGACATGGAGCTAAGGGAGAAATATCTAAAGAGAGAACCGGACTTGACTGGAGGCGGGGTGAATGCACACACAAAAAAAAGACAGATGTGTAGAGAAGTAAACAAAGCCTTAATTCCAGGAAAATGGGCATCATCAACAGGAATCTGGGAGCTCTTTCCTATGGGAAAGCTGCATTGGAATCCTGCTGCCCTTTAAGACTCCACCACAAATATTCCTAGTCACGAGGGATCTGATTTTATGTTCACGTGGACCTGGGGCATACACGACATGTTGTCCAGATGGTCTTTTATAGAAAGGAAGTAAGTGGACTTGTGAGTGATCCGTGAGCTTTTCGCTGAAGGACAGCAGAGGGGCACTTGTTAGGTGACCAAAGAGGAAAAATGATTAAGTACTAATCAGCATACCCACCTCCATTGTTCATTTTCAGACAGGAGGCAAAGGGTTCGGGGCATGACTCAGAGACTGAACAGACCTGTGACCTGGGCGTGTCCCAGCATTTCTCTCTTCTAATTTCCTCCTCTGTGACACAGAGGTTTGAGCCTTTGCAACCTTCAGTATTTTCTGGTTCTAACATTCCAGAAAGCTAAGATTTCATAAATTCGGTGACTCAGTTCTAATTGTGGTTTCTCTCTTCAGACAGAGAAGCTAAAAGAGAAAAATGTCCACCAAGAATTTGACTTCCCCCAATTTTCCATCTCCCCGTTTGGCTCCGAGGGACTTCCTGTCTGCAGGAAGGCTGGGCGCTGGCCGCCCACAGGGCCATCATCTGCAGGCTTTGACGTCCTGTCCACCTCCACCCAGCACTGGGCCTGGATGCTTCGTTCCTAAAGGGAATGTGTGGGAATGGCTCACTGCGGGCTGGAAGGGCCTGCATCACTGTGAAAAACAATAGAGGCCCCTTTGGTTTCAGTTAAGAATGCTGGAAGGTGAGGGCGAGTAGGGCCTTTTTTAAAAACTTTTTTCTCTTTTACCACATGGATTTTTGTTTTTATGGCCTTCAAAAATGAAACAATTTTTTTATCTTAAAAGCAAATATTCCTACTGCTCTTAATAGGCTAGCATTTGAAAACCAGTATATATTGGCAAATGACGTGGGAAATAGCCACGCAGAACGTTTAATAATGATTGAATGCATAAAGCATTTTGCTTTGTTTTATGTGACAGCTGGATGAGTTTCAACTTCCTGCTCACAGCACAGGCTCTAAACTTCCAACTCTGGCTTTTTTTTTCTTTTCTTCTCTTTTCTTCTCCTCCCCGCCTCCCCATCCCGTTCTCGCCTCCTCCTTTCTCTTCGGGAAAACACAAATGTTTTTTATTACATAATAGCTGCAAACTTTATATCTCCCACTTCAATTGTTACACATCATAAACAGAGGAGTGAACTCAGACTCCATGAAGACAAAGGTGGGCCTGGATCACTGGGAGGCCTTGCATGTTGAGATGGGAAAAAATCATTTTCTGTGGCAAAATCGACGGATTACCAGCCGAAAGAGTGACAAGACCTCAATTCTAGTCCAGGCCAATGTGAAGCCCGGAGTTCAGAGCCAGGCAGCTCCTGCAGGGTTCACTTAACCTGACAGAGCTTTAATATGGGAGGATCAGTAAGCACCAAAATTTTCACCAAAGTCGGGGATACCATGCGATGTCCGTTGATTCTAACTCTTTAATCAGAAGGAGGGAGTTAGCCCTATTTTTACATTTTGAAATAGGATCTCGCTAAGTTGCTGAGGGTCTTGCTAAGTTGTAGAGGCTGGCCTAAAACCTGTGATCCTCCTGTCTCAGCCTCCCAAGTACTGGGGTGATAGGCGTGTGCCACCATGGGTGGCTTCTTGTAGCATTTCAATGAATAAAAATAGAAGAGGGAGAAGAAATTTGAAAAAAAAAAGCACCATGAATAAATAAATCTTACAGAGTCTTTTAGGAGGTGGAAAGCTGTGGAATAATAGGACAAGGAAGAAGTATATAGAAATACTGGCTAGGATGGGGAGTCATGATTTTTAAATAGGGTGGCCAACAGAGGCTATGTTAACACAAAAGAGTAACACGTGACTTGAGTATTTTGAATCCTGAGAGAAGGGAGGCTAATCACATTTTTTATATGTGGAAAAAACAGAACTGTATTGGATAATGATCTCACTTTGCCTGTTTTCTTGATAAATTCTTTATGCTATCTGGTAATATAACTCCAAATGATTACCTTTATACTTCCCGAGTACATTTAATACAATACAGTACATTAATTTACATTGAGTCTCTGCTATAAAATGGGCAGTGTTCAGGTGCTAAGGGTGCAGCATTAAGTAGGAAGGTGAGAGGCAGGCATGGTGGTGCATGCCCGTGATCCTAGTCCTAGGATGTCAGGAGGATCACAGTTTCGAGGACAGCCTCAGCAATATAGTGAGACTCTCACAGCCTAGTGAGACCCTGTTTCAAAACAAAAAAATAAAATAGGGTTGGGGGTATATAGCTCAGAGGTAGAATGCCCCTGGGTTCAATTGCTAGTACCACAAAAATAAGGAAAGAAGGAAGGAAGGAAGGAAGGAAGGAAGGAAGGGAGGGAGGGAGGGAGGAAGGAAGGAAGGAGAGATCTTCGTGTTCTTGAAGCCTCCATTCTGGATAGGAGAAGACAAATACATAAAAGAAATAAAAGAACAGATGGTTTTAGATAATGGTAAGGGCTATGCAGAAACCAGTGGGCTCTAAGCAGACAGGGTGATCGGGACAGACTCTGACTTGACTCTCAGGTCTAAGTAAGCAGCGATGATGGGCAGATTGAAGAGCTTTCCAGCGTAAACAAGACAAAGTCTGAAATCCCTGAGAAGAGGATGCCGCTGACCAGAACAGGAACAGCATGAGGACCCGTGTAGCTAGAAGAGCAAGGAGTGCGGCAGGAGATGGTGTCAGAAAAATAGACACGATTATGAGTTGAATTTTGTCTTCCAAAAAGATGTTGGCACCCTAACCCCCGGTGGCAACAAATGTCTTTATTTGCAGATGCGACATGAAGATGAGGTCATTAGAATGGGCCCTAATCCAACATGGCTGGTGTCCTTATAAATAGAGAAAAGTTGGACACTGAGGCAGACGCACACACAGGCAGAACGTCATGCGAAGATGAAGACAGATTTTGGGATGATATCTACCAGCCAAGGAACTCCAATGAGTACCGGCACACCACCAGAAGCCAGGGGAAGGGTCTGGAACACTTTCTCCATCACCCTTCTCAGAAGGAACCAACAATGCTGCCATATTGATTAGGACTTCAGTCTCTAGAACTGTTGGATGATACGTCCTTCTTATTTAAGTAACTCAGTTTGTGGTATTTTGTTACAATCGCCCTAGGAAACTCACACAAACAAAGGGAGATTCCCTGTACAGTCATAGTTTAGCCTAAGTGCAACGAGAAGAGACTGGATGTTCTAGTCAGCATACTCACTGCTGTGACCTGAACGCCTAGCATGCAAAACTTACAGGAAGAAGAATTTTATTTGCTTACAGTTTTGGAGATTTCAGTCCATGGGAGACAGGCTTCCAAGCAGGAGCTGGGGCTGCAGGTCCTCAGGTCATTGTGGCAGGGAGCAGAGAGAGAGGGTGAGAGCTCGTGTCAGCTCATGGCCGCAGGGGAGAGAGGAGAGCAGGAAGCTGCAGCAGCGGACCTGGGAAAGCATTGTTCCTGGCCATGCTCCCAGGGACCCCTCCCCAACAACCAGGTCCCACCTCCAACACAGCTGTCTATCTACCACAGGATTCTAACTCCAAACTATGACACGAGGAGCATCTTTAAGAAGACAGTGCCGATGTCATGGCAGCGCAGCCAGGGAGAGCTGATAACTGGTCCCCCAGAGAAACTCAGGAGGACTTTGCTCATCATAGCTAGTCGATATCAATCATCATACACAGAAGAGAGGTCTTGATTTTTTTTTTTTTTTGCGGTACTGGGGATTGAACCCAGGGTCATTCTACCTCCGAGCTCCACCCCCGGCCCTATTTTTTATTCTTTATTTTGAAACAGGGTCTCGCTAAGTTGCGGAGGGCCTCACTAAGTAGCTGAGGTTGGCCACGAACCTGGATCCTCCGGTCTCAGCCTCCCAAGGACTGGGATTACAAGCGTGCGCCACCATGCCCGGTGAGTGGTCTTGATAGTTAATATTCCTGATCTTTAAAAGCAACTTTTTGGATAGAAGTTTTATTTTATCTTATTTTATTTTCCTTACTTATTTATTTGGTGCTGGGGATGAAACCCAGGGGCATTCTACCTCTGAGCCACACCCCCAGCCTTATTTTATTTTTTGTTTTGAAACAAAAAAATAGGGCCTCACTAAGTTGCTGGGGAGACGCCCTCACTAAGTTGCTGGGGAGACGCCCTCAGAGTCCAAGGAGATGAAGGCAGCTGGTGTTCACAAGGCAGAGAACTGGAGAACGCAGAGCTGCATTGAGAAAGAAGCCCAGGGCCTGGCAGTGCCTCCCTTGGGTATTCCACCGATTGTCACAGCTAGTGCTTGCACGTAAAGATACCATCAAAGCTAGGGAAAGAACTATCCGAAAGATTTAGCGGTGATAGTGCCTGGTAGTCACAAAGGCCACGCAGTGTCTCTTCTTATTACCACTGGAAAATGTCATGATTCACCATGGATTAGGAAGAATACTCAGGAGGGCCCTGCCTCCATGGCGCAGAAGTGTAGAATGATCAGAACTCGGTCAAGTAGTACTCTGCTCCCATCTCAAGAAATTTGAAAGTGATATCCCAAAAGATCAAGCCATTTCTAAGTAATTTAACTCCATCCCAGAAGAGAGCTCAAGAATATTTATAGGAACACAAAAATATCCAGTACCCAAAAAAGTAAAATTCCACAATGTCTGGCGCCCAATCAAAAATTACGAAGCAGAAAAATGCAATGTGTAACGAGGAGAGAAGGCGATCTAACTGAAATCAGCACAGAACTAACACAGATGTTTGAATTAGCAGACAAGGATGTAAAAACGGTTATTGTAACTGTATTCCATATGTTCAAAAAAGTTATGTAGAAACATTAAAGGGAATTTCTAAAACCAAATCAAACTTCCAGTGGTGAAAACAAGAATGTCTTGAGATGAAAATGTCACTGGGTGGACGAACAGCACCCAGGACTTGCAGGAGAAAGAGTGAATGTGAGAACGCAATAAGAGAGAGAACACAGAAGAAAAAAAAGAAGTAATAGAATAAATAAGCCGGCACCAGGGAGCTGTCAAGCAACTCTGATTAACCTGATATAGATGCATCTGAAGCACAGACAGGAACACAGAAAAACACACTGGAAAAAAGGGCTCTTTTAAGACTTGATGAAAATATAAACCCAAATATCCAAAAAAGCTCGATGAATTTCAAGTACAAGGAATATGAAGGGAAAAAAACCCTGCCTCTACCATGGCAAATCATAATCTTTGTGAAGATTTTTAACTTTTTAAATTCAGTGTTTGTATAGTGAATGAAGACTAGGACTATCTGGCTCATCTATTTCTTCTTGAACGTGTCTTGGTGGTTTGTGGCTTTCATCAAATTGGTTCATTTTACTTTAAGTTGTTGATTTGGTGAATTCCACCAAATATTAAATAAATAAGTAATACGGATTATGTACAAATGCTTCCAGATAATTGAAGAGGTAAGACTGCTTCTTATTATACAGTTCTGGAATAGAGTCTAAAAATAGACCCACACATATATAGACAACTGATTTTCTACAAAGATACCAAGGCCATACTGTAGAGCAAGGGTGGTATTCAACTACTGATGCTGGAACAACTGGATATCCAAATGCAAAGTATGACTTTGATCAATACCTGATAGCATATGCGGAAACTCAAAAAGAATCAAAGACCTAAAAGAAATTCTAAAAGTATAGAACTTCCTGAGGAAAAAAAAATTCAAGAGAATTTTTGTGACCTTGGGTTAGGCAAAGATTTATGAGAATACCAAAAGCATGATCCATAAAGCAAAACCCCAAAATTGATAAATTGTATTTTATTACAATAAAATATTTCTTCTCTTTGAAAGATACTGTTAAGAACATGAAAAGACAAGCCACAGACTAGGAAAAATATCTACAAATCATAAATGTCATAGGGAACTTATATCCAGCATCTATGAAGAACACTTCAAACTCAACAATAAGAAAGCAAACAATACAATAAAAAATGAGAAAATATTTGAGCATGTAATTCATTAAAGATATCTCCATGTCAACCAGGCATGGTGGCGTATGCCTGTAATCCTAATACTTGGGAGGCTAAAACAGGAAAATCATAGGTTCAAGGCCAGCCTCAGCAACTTAGTGAGATCCCGTTTGTAAACAAATAAATAAATGGTCTGGGGATGTAGCCTGAGGTAGAATGCTCCTGGTAGAATCCCCAGTTCAAAAAAACAAAAAGATAACTACATGTGAAATAAGGACATGAAAAGATGCTCAATATCATTAGTTGCTATGGAAATGCAAAGTCAAACAATATCACTACACATCTGCTATAATGACAATTCATTTTAGCCTGACTGACCATACCAAACACTGGGGAGGATGTGGAGGGACTAAAAGCGATGGCGGAAATGCTCAATGGGGCAGCCATTTTAGAAGACAGTTGGGTAGTTTCCTTCAAATTTAAATATACACCTCCCGTATTATCCAGACATTCTCCTCCTCCTTTGAAATGAAAGCATACATCTGTACAGAGTGTTGTGCACGAATATTCATACCAGCTTTGTTGGTAATAGCCCAAACCAGGAAACAACCTAAAGGTGCATCGATAGGTCAATGAACAAGAGGCCTGTGTGATCGCCAGACAAGAGAATAGTTCTCAGAATAAAAGGAAATGAACTCTTGATAAGTAGAGCAATAAGCATGTATCTCAAAGCAGTTACACGGAACGAGAGAAGCCAAACAGCAAGAGGAGTATGTGCTGTATAATTCTATTGATATGAAACTCTAGAAAACACAAATTCATCTACAGTAATGGGGAAAAATCAATGGTTGTTAAGGAAGGGGAGAAGGGGAGGAGGGACAGCAGAGGGGTAAGAGAACGCTTGTGGGTGACTGACGTGCTCGCTCTCTTGATCTTTTGATGGTTTCATGCATATACACATATGTTAAAACCTGTTAAGTTGTACACTGAAATATATGCAGCTTAGTGTGTGTTAGTTATACCTGAATGAAGCTACTAGAGATCATCTACCTCTTCCAATTATGCTTACCTTCACTTTCCACTCCCTAGAATTGATCCTTGGTTTTGTTCCCTCATTTCTCTCAGGTGCTTATCTTTAGTTTAAAATTCTAAAAACCTGGCTGGGCGTGGTGGCACACGCTTGTAATCCCAGTCCTCGGGAGGCAGAGACCGGAGGATCCGGGTTCGCGGCCAGCCTCAGCTACTTAGGCCCTCCGCAACTTCGTGAGACTCGGTTTCAAAATAAAGTATAAAAAAATAGGGCCGGGGGTGTAGCTCGGAGGTAGAACGCCCCTGGGTTCAATCCCCGTTACCACAAAAATAAAATAAAATAAAATTCTAAAAACCAATGGCCTCAGCTCAGAAAGGTCTCGGGGATGTTATCCATGCCGCTTATCTGTCAATTAAGAGTATGGCCATAGTCTAATTGTTTTGTTTCATCAACTTTTTATACCAGGCTAGGCAAAGAGCTATAAATCAATCAGTACAGAAAATCAGGTTCTTAAGAACATAAAAAGTGCCACATTATACCAACTATATAGGAAAACAAGAAGCTTTCCACATATTATTTTCATTCATTCATTCATTCATTCATAGAACAAGAGATGATTACTGAGTGCCTACTACGCACTGTGATATTATCAAGTGCCTAATGCATACTAGGTAGGTACCATGCTTAGTATTTAGTCCCTAGTAAAAACTCTTTCTTGTAAGTATTTCTTATTATCAATTTATAGATTAGTAAAGTGAGAGTCAGGGGTTAAACACATGTCCAATTTTACATTACCCAGAACACAGGAAATCTTGGGATACTGATTTTTTCTATATTAATATAAGACTGAAAAAAAAATCTCTTCCTCTTAATCGTCTACAGGTCTTTCTCTGGTTCTCTGGTTTGGGAGTAGTAAGAATTTGTCAACTGCACACACACACACACACACACACACACACACACACACAATATTTGTAAGGCCACTGCAACTTTCTTTCTCATTCGGTTATTTCCTTCCCATTCACCATGACTATTTATACTCTGTAGTTTCAAATTTGTTCTTGCTTCCAACTTTCTCCTGTGAGACGAGACTCCCCAAAATACAAAGTAGATTAGTTAGCAAAGGTCAACAATGCACTTCAAAGGAACTGGGATACATAAGTTGAAAACGTTGTTATTCTTCCTGTAATAGAAGAATCGGTTGAAATGTTGGGTTTCCATTAAAACCTTTCATTGGTAAAACGGGTTATTGGCAGAGAAGTCTAAACAACTCGTGGCTTAGTGTATGGTGAGGTTTCTAAAATAACACCTGAACAGCCTGAGGTGCAGGTATTTTTCAAAGTAACTAGGGCTGGAAGCCGAGGCCACGCACCTTGCGGTAAGGTGAGACCTCGCAGTAAGTTGTGCCCCCCGCGGGCTGTTCAAAGGGGGCAGCAGCTGTGGAGACGCGGAGCTGGACGGGAGCCACATCACCTGTGCCTTCCTTCCTGCCGCTCCTGGAGCGCTCTGAGCGCACAGCAGCTGGCCCTTGCTTTGATGAGCGATCAGAAGGGAAGACCCCGGATGCCAAAGAAACAGGAACATGCAGGATGCTGTGAGGGGACCACATGTCAAGGACTGCTCCAGACGGGGCGGGTCTCTCCTTCTCACCTTCGATCAAAATCCATCAAGAAATTGCAACTAAGATGGGTGATCAGAAAAGAGACATACAGGATGGAGCAGGTAATGGACGGGGCGAATGTCCTCTCCTTCAGCAAGCTTGCTTGCCAGGTGCACAGACCCACACCGCACTCTTCCTTTCCAGAGCCCTCGTCCCCGTTTCTACTCGGGGACAGTCTGTCGCCGTTCCTTCTGCATAGCCTGAGCCTTTCAGTCCTTCTGGACTCTGCTCACATTCCATGTCTCCTGTCTTCACAGCCCGTCAAGACCGTTCATTCTGGTTGGGCATGGGGATGCATTCCTGTAATCCCAGTACTTGGGAGACTAAGACAGGAGGAGCACAGGTTCAAGGACAGACTCAGCAACTTAGTGAAACTCTCAGCAACTTCGTGACACCCTGTTTTGAAATAAAAATAAAAAGGGCTGGGGCTTTAGCTTGAAGGTAGAACGCCCCTGGGTTCAATCCCCAGTACCAAAAAGAAAAAGAAGAAAATAAAAACCCCAAGATCTTTCATTCTTTATTCCACGTTTATTCATAGTTTGATCGTTTGTATCAACCAGTGTTTCCTAAACTAATAAGGAATACAATATATGATATTTTTATAGATATATACATTCCTAGCTATTAGTAACTTGAGGTCGGAGACTATTTTTAAACTCATTAAATTTCTCCTGCTGGCGGGGGGTGGTGGCGCACGCTTGTAATCCCAGTACTTTGGGAGGCGGAGACCGGAGGATCCGAGTTCGTGGCCAGCCTCAGCACTCTCTCTCTCTCTCTCTCTCTCTCTCTCTCTCTCTTTCCCTCTTCCTGTCTTTCTCTGTCTCTCTATTTAGTGAGGCCCTCCGCAACTTCGTGAGACCCGGTTTCAAAATAAAGTATAAAAAATA
>PVJS01007625.1:0-55495 GCA_004027185.1 Glis glis | reverse complement strand
TGCAGCTATAAACATAGATACACATGCATTAGTCTGGTAATTAGGTTTTAGTTCTTTGGGGTAGATGCCTAGAAGTGGTATCGCTGGGTCATACGGTAGGTTTATTCCCATTCTTCTGAGGATCCTCCACACTGTTTTCCAAAGCGGTTGCACTAATTTGCAATTCCACCAACAGTGTAGTAGAGTTCCTACTTCTCAACATCCTCGCCAGCATTTGTTATTGTTCTTCTTGATGACTGCATAAAATTCCATTGTGTATATATCCCATTCACCTGTTGATTGACATCTTGGCTGGTTCCATAGTTTGGCATTTGTGAATTGTGCAGTTATAAAAATAGATACGCATGCATTAGTATTAGTATTAGTATTAGTATTAGTATTAGTAATTTGGTTTCCATTCTTTTGGGTAGATGCCCAGAAGTGGTATTGCTGGGTCATATGGTAGGTTCATTCCCATTCTTCTGAGGATCCTCCACACTGTTTTACAAAGTGGTTGCACTAATTTGCAATCCCATCAACAGTGTATTAGAGTTCCTACTTCTCAACATCCTCGCCAGCATTTGTTATTGTTTGTGTTTTTAATTATTGGTTAGGTGAAATCTCAGGGTAGTTTTGATTTGCATCTCTCTGATTGCTAATGATGTTGAACATTTTTTCATACATTTATTGGCCATTTATATTTCTTCTTTTGTGAAGTGCCTATTTAGTTCACTTGCCCATTTTTTATTAGGTTGTTTTTTTTTAGTGGTGAGTTTCTTGAGTTCTCTGTATATTCTAGATATTAGGCCTCTATTAGAAGAGTAGCTGGCAAAAATCTCCCATTCTGTCGGCTCTCTGTTAAGGTTTTTGATAGTTTCCTTTGTTGTGCAGAAGCTTTTCAGTTTAATGCAATCCCACATATTGATCCTCTTTTTAACTTCTTGTCCCTTTGGGGTTTTGTTGAGGAAGTTTTTCCCTGTGCCTATGTGTTGAAAAGTTGAACCTATGCCCTCTTCAAGTACCTGAAAGGTCTCTGGTCTAATTTCTAGGTCTTTGATCCATCTTGAATTGACTCTTGTGCAGGGCGAGAAAGTGGGGTTTATTTCCATTTTTCTGCATGTGGTTACTCAGTTTTGCCAACACCATTTGTTGAAGAGGCTATCTTTTCTCCAGTGTATGTTTTTGGCTTCTTTGTAAAAAAATCAATTGGCTGTAAGTGTGCAGATTTGTTTCTGAGTTTTCTATTCTGCTCCATTGGTTTATGTGTCTGCTTTTGTGCCAATACCATGCTGTTTTTATTACTATGGCTTTGTAGTATAGTTTGAAGTCAGGTATTGTGATGCCTCCTGCATGATTCTTGTTGCTGAGAACTACTTTGACTATTCTGGGTTTTTTGATGTTCCAAATTAATTTAAGGACTGATTTTTCTATGTCTGTGAAGAATGACCTTGGTAATTTAATGGGAATTGCATTGAATCTCTAGATCACTTTTGGAAGAATGGCCATTTTGATGATATTCATTCTGCCTATGCAAGAGCATGGGAGGTCTTTCCATCTTCTAAGATCTTCAATTTCTTTTTTCAATGTTTTATAATTTTCCTTGTACAGGTCTTTTACATCCTTAGATAGGATTATTCCTAAGTATTTTATTGTTTTGGGGGATATCATGAGTGGAAAGGTTTTCTGTATTTCTTTTTCAGTGGATTTATGATTGGCATATAGAAAAGCTTATGATTTTTTAGGATTGGTTTTGTATCCAGACACTTTGCTGAATTTGTTGATCAGTTCTAAAAGCCTTTTGGTTGAGTGTGTTGGATCTTCTAAGTATAATATCATGTCATCTGCAAATAGAGATAGTTTAATTTCTTCTTTTCCTATTTGTACCTCTCACTTGCCTTATTGCTCTGTCTAGAGTCTCTAGTACTCTATTGAAAAGGAGTGGTGCTAGTGGACATCTTTGCCTTGTTCCTGTTTTTAAGGGGAACTCTCGTGGTTTTTCCCCATTCAGCATGATGTTGGCTGTGGGCCTATTATATATTGCCTTTATGATGTTGAGGTCTGT
This sequence comes from Glis glis, assembly GCA_004027185.1. NCBI lineage: Eukaryota > Metazoa > Chordata > Mammalia > Rodentia > Gliridae > Glis > Glis glis. Next base: position 53,454 of record PVJS01007625.1, on the reverse strand, counting down.
TCCTTCTATTCCAATTCTCCACAATGTTTTTATGATGAATGGGTGTTGGATTTTGTCAAATGCTTTTTCAGTGTCTATTGAAATGATCATGTGATTTTTGTCTTTAATTCTGTTTATGTGATGGATTACATGAATTGTTTTTTGTATGTTGAACCAACCTTGCATCCCTGGGATGAACCCGATTTGGTCATGGTGTATGATTTTCATGATGTGGTTTTGAATGAGTGTTGCTAGTATTTTGTTTATAAGTTCATCAAAGATATAGGCCTGTAATTTTCTTTTCTTGAGCTGTCTTTATTTGGTTTTGGTATTTATGTGATGTTGGATTCATAGAATGTATTTGGGAGAGTTCCATTTCTTTCTATTTCACGGAATAGATTAAGGAGTATTGGCATTAATTCTTCTATAAATGTTTTATAAAATTCACCTGGGAAACCATCTGGACCTGGGCTTTTCTTTGATGGTAGGCTCTTTTTTGCTACTTCAATCTCTTTGATTGCTATTGACTGATTTAAATTTTCTATATATTCTTGATTCAACTTAGGAAGGTTGTATGTGTCTTGAAATCTTTCAATTTCTTCTAGGTTTTCCATTTTGTTGGTGTATAGTTTTTCAAAGTAGTTTCTGATAATCCTCTGGATTTCTGTGCTCTTGGTGGTAATATCACCTTTTTCATCTCTTATTTTAGTAATTTGGGTTGATTCTCTCTTTCTCTTGATTAGGTTGGCTAATGGTTTATCTATCTTGTTTATTTTTTTGAGGTACCAGCTTTTGGTTTTGTTGATTTTTTTATATTTTTTTATTCTCCACTTCATTGATTTCTGCTCTGATTTTAATAATTTTCTGTCTTCTACTGGCTTTGGGGTTAGACTGTTCCTGTTTTTCTAGGGCTTTGAGGTATGTCATTCGGTTATTTATTTGGTGGTTTTCTATTCTTATGTGAGCACTCAGTGCTATGAATTTTCCTCTTAATACTGCCTTCAGGGTGTCCCAGAGATTTTGATATGTTGTGTCATTTGTTTCTAGGAATTTCTTAATTTTGCCCTTTATTTCTCCTGTGATCCATTCCTCATTCAGCAGTGTGGTGTTCAGTATCCATGTGTTTATGAAGTTTCTCTGGGTTTTCTTATAGTTGATTTCTAGTTTCATTCCATTATGGTCTGAAAAAGACACAAGGGATATATCACATTTTTTTTATCTTGCTAGTACTCATTTTGTGGCCTAGGAAATGGTCTATTTTAGAGAAGGTTCCATGAGCAGCTGAAAAAAATGTGAATTCAGCTGTAGTTGGGTGGGATATTCTGTATGTGTCTACTAGGTCCATTTGGTTTATGGTGTTCCTTAGGTCCGAAGCATCTTTACTGAACTTTTCTCTTGAAGATCAATCTAGCGGTGTGAGGGGGATGTTGAAGTCTCCCAATATTATTGTATTGGGATCTATGTGTGACTTAATGTCATGAATATTCTTTTATGAAAGTGGTTGCACCCATGTTTGGGGCATAAATGTTGACTATCATTATATCCTCTTGCTGGATTGTTCCTTTTACCAGTAAGAAATGACCTGCCTTGTCTCTTCTGATAAATTTCGGTTTGAAGTCTAATTTGTGTGATATCATATCATAGTTGCTACTCCTGCTTGTTTTTGAGTTCCATTAGCATGGATTACCCTGCTCCATCCCTTCACCTTTAGTTTGTGAGTATCTTTACATGTAAGGTGTGTTTCTTGCAGACGGCATATAGATGGATTGTGATTTTTAATCCATTTTGCCATCTTATGTCTTTTGATTTGGGGAGTTGAGACCATTTATATTCAGCGTGATTATTGAGAGATGAGTTTTAATGCCTAACATTTTGAGTCTTAATTTCTTGAGGTAGTGTTTGTTCTTCTTTGCCTAGTTGTTTGATTGATGGAAATCATTGTTTCTCTGGTTCTGGCATTTCTTTATTATTTCTTGGTGTGATTAATCTCTGAGTATTTTCTCTAGTGCTGGTTTGGAAGACATAAAATCTTTCAGCTTTTGTTTGGCATGGAGGGCTTTTATTTCCCCGTCAAATTCCATAGATGTCTTTGCTAGGTATAAATTTTGGCTGGAAGTTGTTTTCTTTCAGTGTAGAATATGTCACTACAGGCCCTCCAGGCTTTCATGACTTGGTTTGTAAAGTCGGGAGTGATTCTTATTCATTTGCCTCTGAATGTTACTTGGTCTTTTACTATCGCTGTCTTTAAGATTCTCTCCTTGGCCTCTACATTAGTCAATTTGATTATTATGTGTCATGTTTAACCTATTCTCTGATCTTGTCTATTAGGGGTTCTATATGTTTCCTGTACCTGTGTGTCGACCTCTTTTTCTATGTTTGGATAATTTTCTAATATTACTTCTCTGAAAAGATTATTGATTCCTTTAGTTTCAGCTTCTAGTCCCTCTTCTATGCCTACTATTCTTAGATTTGCTCTTTTAAAATTGGCTGAGATCTCTTCAATGTCCAATTCATGCTGTCGAATTGTTTTTTCTAAATTATATACTATGCGTTCATTTTAGTAGAGGTCATCTTCTAAGAGTGAGATTCTGTTTTCCATGTGGTCTAGTCTATTGTTGATAGTTTGTATTGATGCCTTCATTTCAATTATTGTATCCTTCACTTCCTTCAGAGCTTCTTTTTATTCCTGTTCAGCGTGTCAAATTCCTTGTTTATTTGATCCCTCATTTCTTTCAGGCTCTGTCTGAATTCTTTCTGGAAATCCTGTATCATTTCTACTATTAAAGTTCTTAATTGTCCTTCTGGCAATCTTTGCACTTCTGTGTTGGCGTGTTCTGTTGTTGTAGAGTTGCGGGAGCTCGTTGTTTCTTTGATATTCTTCCTTCTCATGATTTCAGGTTTCTTAATTTATATCTTTCCTGCTTTTGGTAGCTCTCTCTCACTCTGTAGGTTTCCTATGTCTAATCTCTCTCCCTTTATAGTATCTTAGTCTAGATTTGCTACTAGGTGAGCCTTAAATGTGAATAGCCTTTACTGTATGGTTATTCTCACTTGCTCAGTATAATACCTGTAGGCCCAATTCTTGGTCTCCTGCAGTGTTGGGATCCTTGCCTGGTGCCTCTCACTGCCTGTGCAGGCACCCGGTACCTCTAGGGCCCCCTCACTGCAAGCGTGGGTCTCTGGGTTCTCCACTGGGGCTGTCCCTATGTCTCTCTCTGTCTACACATATGGCGGGTGTCACTAGTGCAGGACCCTGGCTTGTGTCTCTCTTTGCCTACAGAGGCAGTGGATGTCACTTTGACCTGACTCTGTCCAAACACAGAGCTCCGCATTTTCCACAGAGAAGACTGGATTGGTCTAATTTTTCCCCACATACCATGACTATGTGTCCTGTGGTGATCCCTGGGAACCCTAAAAGGGGGCTATGACTTGCGACCTGTAGGTCTGTCCCACCTGAATGTTGCCAGGGGCTGTTGGCTTATCCACGTGTCTACTGCATCTTACAGAAGATCCCACTCCCACTTCCACAGGGGTGATCCGCAAATTCTGGAACCACACAAGTCTATTGCTTGCCAAAGGAGTTCCTGTGGCCGTGCTGGTTGGTCTTCCCCTGGGACTTATGGTCTCGTTGAGCTCTGCTCTTAATCTCTGGGGGAGGGGTGGGCTCAGCCGTTGCCGCAGGTTCTGGTCAGGCTTCTAGGCATTCAGATCTCTGCCGAATGTGGAGTGAATTGCTACTCGATTTCGTTGCTGATGATCTGCGGTTGCTGAGTTTACAACAGTTCACTGGCTTCTTTGTTGGCAGCCTGCAGAAGCCATAATGCAGGTAGCCACTGGCGTGGTCTGACCAAGATGGCACAGCCGCTGCTCCAGAAGTTTTGATAATATCAATGAATGCAGAATATGTAAGATAATGCTAAAGTAATTATCATAGGTAAATTTGTAAGTAGATATATATCAGGAAACCTCTAAATCAACAACCAACTTAGAACAGAACAGTGAATTATCCATGCCCAGAACAATGAATTATCCATGCCCCACAAAGGAGTAAGAAAATATGAAATTTCAGGAAAAAAATATATAAAAGCTAGTCCTTTGAAAGAGCAACAAAACTAACCTAATCCATAAAGGGAAGGAGTCAAACAAATCAAAAATGGCAATGGAAAGTGACCATCAAAATAAAGACTACTATGCACAACTTTTCAAATGAGTTTTAAAGCCCAAGTCAAATTTTATTTTCCAGGAAAAAAATGGCAATTTTCTAAATACATTAGCTATATATTTAATATTCTTTATTTTGATGTTTTGATATCAGAAACCTTGCTGACTCTAGAATGTCAGCTTCTCCTACATCACCAGCCCTTTTTATCTACTTTTGTTTGTTTTTCAAACAGTGTCTCCCTAGGTTGCTTAGAGTCTCAATTTGCATCCTCTGGTCTCATGCTGGGCCCTCTACCCAGTGCCATGAAAGGGCCTGGTGGACTGGCAGAAGCCTGCTCTAGAGTACCGGGCCTCTCCCACGTGGCAGCGATTCAACATATTAATGGCAAAGATGGTGCTGGCGAATTCCTCAGAGGGAGGTCCCGCTGAAAGCCCCACCTAGCCTCAGGAGGGCTGTGATAGGTAGTTACCTCCTTCCATACTCACAGACGACAGCTGCCTCTACCTATGATAGATCACAGGGAGGCGTGGTGCCACACCCTACTGATTGCGAATTTCCTGTATTGCCTCTACTATAAAAGAGAGATTTGGCCTTCTAATAAACGAGATCATGCAAGACATGCCTCCCGGTCCGTGGTGCGTGTTTTCGGGCCGTCGGCTTGTGCCCCCCCCTTTCAGCATCGCATCAGACCCTCGGGCTGGTCCTGAGAGACTGATGCCCCGACAGTCTCAGGCTCCCAAATCCTGGGACCAGTCCTTGTTGTTGTTTTTTGTTTGTTTGTTTGTTGTTGTTGTTGTTGTTGTTTTTGGTGAAACAGAGTCTCTCTATGTTGCTGAGGCTGATCTTAAACCTGTGATCCTCCTGTCTCAGCCTCCCAAGTACTGGCATTACATGCATGCACCACCACACCCTGACTGGCTTAGTCAATTCTTACATGCAGTTCAACTTGCCGCAAACCCTACCCTCATCCCAGGCTCAGGAACCAGATTACTAGAGGCAACCCCTATTCCCTGAGGCATACTAGAAGTATTCTAACTAGTGTTAAAGAAAAAAGAAGGCCACAATTTAGATACACCCCAAGGCCAGTTACCCATTCCACTGGAAAATTTAAGCAATCCTGATTTTTCTTGAAAGGCTAGCTCTAATCATAAACAAATCACTTTTCCTTGTATGCTGATTCAGTGAAACTGAACCATATATTGACCCATCAGCCCAGTTTCCTCTGATTGCCTAGAAGAATGTTAATGTCTAACAGCCAATCACCAAAAAAGGTCAAAATATCCTTTATTCTTATAATTTGTCCTGTAACTGCTGTGAGTGCAGCTTCTTATAGCTTGAAGTCTCCTAGATGACAATGTGTACTTCCGTTATTATAGGGCAATAAGCTTTTAAATTTTTCTTACTTAATCTGACTTAAACTAGAGCGAGAAACCCAGCACAGGTTCTTTTGTCCCCTCTCCCTCCGGCTCCTGGCAGACCCCAGTGCTTCTGTTGGACACGCCCTGCATGACCTGCCCCCTCTTCTTGGGATCTGTGAGCCTAACAAACAACCTTTTCAATAGCCATTGTCTCCTGATCTGTTGACCTCATACTGAAAGAATAAAAACCTACATTTTAGGATTAGAACAAGAAAGAAATTGCAGACAACTTTCACTATGAGTATCAATACAAAAAGATTAAATGTAAAATATCCAAGATTACAACAGCATATAAAAATACATCATGACTAACTGGGTTTATTTTAAAACTCCAGGGAGTCTATTAATATAGTATATTAATAGAAAATTTTCATAATCAATTCAGTAGACTTGGAAAAATAATTCAAACTTTAACACCCATTCATTATAATAATATTCAATAAAGTATGAATTGATGGATACTTCAGTTCATAAGATGAATACTTAGATGATTGATACTTCAATTCATAATTCATAAGGAAGCATCTTATTTAAAGGGAAAACACTGAAGGGGTTTTTCTCTATGGAATTTAGAAACAAGTTAAAAAATCCTCCCTTTCTTCGTGTTTATTGAATAATTTGTTAGAGTAATAAATTAATACAAGGGGACAAAAGGAAGTAATTAAAGATATAAGGATAGAAAAGAAGTAACAACTCTTTATTTGCAGACGATATAATATATCTGTCAAAATTGACAAAAAATCACTGCAAACATGAGAAAATTTAGAAAACATCAAGTTATAACATCAACATACACAAATCAATAGCATTTATTTATACACATGTTAGACAGTGTAACAACAACAACAAAAAAGCAGGAGGAAAAGAAGAGGAAGAGATCAGACCTAATCACAAATTTACTAAGAAATATCCCCACTCTATGGAGAAAACCAAAGAACATTGCTAGAAAAAAAAAACTAGACTTGAACAAATTAATATACACAATATTCTTGGATACCAAGACCTAACATCAGATATTGTTTTCATACAGTTGACTTTGGAACCATGTAAATATTGTATATAATTATAAAAGTAAGTCAATATTATAATAAAAGAATTCCTTAATGTTTAAATGAACCTAGTCAGGCATGATGGCACATGCCTGTAATCTTAGTATTTGGGAGGCTGAGACAGGAGGATCAGAGGTTTGAGGCCAGCCTCAGCAACTTAGTGAGACCCTGTTTCAAAATAAAAAGAGCTGGAACATAGCTTAGACGTGGAACACCCCTGGGTTCAATCCATAGTACCAAAAAAATAAGTTTAATGAACCTAACTCCTGAATTTAAATGTAACTACACAAAAAGGAGTTACTTAGTCATATATTCCTAGTGTCATGGGAGAAGAGATGATTCCATAAAGGGTCTAAGAGTCCCAGTGGGGAGAGAGGGTCCAGCAGGCTCCTTGGCTTACATGACAGTAAAGAATTTTAATACAAGCCAATCAGAGACATAGACAAAGATTTATTTAGGAAAGCAAGAAATTCACATTCAAAGGAGGCCATCTCCAGAGTGAGAGATGCAGCTTGGGGGTTCAGGACTCTTTTAAGGGAGCCTGGGAGGGGTGGGCAGGGAAAGGATGTGAGAATGACACCAGTCCAGTGATCACAAGACCAGGGTGTTTGGGTCATCTTCCATTTGGGGTGTTGAGGTCATCTTTTGTGTCCTGATGTGGCCTTCATTGTCCTATCGTAGGTGTCACAGGTGGGATGGCTAACAGTGCCCAAGGAAATGATCAGAAGTGACTGGGCTTCCTGTTTTGGTGGTTTGGTCAACTTTCTGCATCTTTGTGTGGGCCCTGTTGTCTGATCAACCAATATCTCTCCTGCTTAACTATTCCTAGGTGGGATAATTAATAGTTTAAGATATTTTTCAAGTGAGTGAATTTCTAATATGTTGTCTGTTCACCTTTCTGAATCTTTGTATGGTGTCTGTTTCCTGATCAACAGATACTCCTTTGAGGATAGCTAACAGTGCTCATAAGTGAGTGAGTAAAGATTTGCAAATTCCCCAGACATATGGGACTGACTGGCCTGGCTTGGGGAATTTTAGCACGGTTTCCACATTAAAGTGACATATTCTTTGTCTTTCCTGTATGTTTCCTTTATATCTTTTATTTCTTCTAACCTACCTCACTAGGAGATTTGCTCTATAGACATAAAGGACTAGAAAAGAATTTAAACTAAATAAAAAACTTTAAACTTCTTACTATTAATTTTACTATTGGTGGTAGTGTTGATATTATTCTAAGACAGTCTTCTGAATTATAAAGAAAATCAGTATGCTAGTATTTTACAGAAAGGTTTTTGACACGAGGAAAAAGGAGATGCAGATGTCAATTCAATGAGGTAACATAAAAACTCTAGTCTTGTGTTTGAATTGAAAGAATCAGTACACACTCAAGATGTATTTCATCTCTAAAAAATAATAAATGTCCTAACTGAACAGTCTGAATAGGCCTACACACAATGATCAGCCCTATAGTATTTAGCACCCCCATCACTGAGATCATGGTCTGTTTATTACCATTTTCTACCTAAAGAAGCTAGGACTCTTTGGAGAGTTAGCCAATTCCAGGTCTTAGCGCAAGAAAAAAAAAAGTGTTCAAGATTAGTCTGGAAAATCTTGTCATACTGAGAAGCAAGAAAGCTATCAACATTTTTAAAAGAACTCAGAAAGCATCTTGAAACAGTTCTCCTTGGCCAAATAGGAAATTTGAGTATTAACAATATTATAATAAATTGACACATGGAATGTATTTGAATTCATGAATTATGATTCTCAGGAAACATTTGCTGGTTATCTTTCAGAACCAAGTCATGATTTTGAAAAGTAGTGGCATCAAATGGTCAAAGAATGCTTTAAGTATTTACTTCAGAGTAGTCAAATAGCTAATATATATATATATATATATATATATACATACATATTAGGGCTATTTCTCTTGACAGAAGAACCCCAGAAAATAAAGAAGGAATTGTACATTAAAATACCATCTTTTTGCAATCCTTAGCCAGTTAATGGATTTAGGCAGTGATTACCAATGGCTGCTAACATCACGAAGGAGACAAACAAATTCCTAATAGAAGGACTGAATGCCACACACATTCATGATAAAATATTGAACCTGAATCTGGTCAAGCCTCTAGACATAACCATCAATTTACAGGAGTACAGAGAACAAAGAACAATGGTAAATGACACTAGGGTCGAAATCAGTAGAGCCTACGTTATGAGGATCTGTCAAAGTCTTATGACCTAGTTTTTTGTTTGTTTTTCTTTTTTTTTTTTTTGCGGTACCGGGGATTGAACCCAGGGGCGTTCTACCTCTGCGCTACACCCCCGGCCCTATTTTATTATACTTTATTTTGAAACTGGGTCTCACGAAGTTGCAGAGGGCCTCACTAAGTAGAGAGAGAGAGAGAGAGAGAGACAGGGAGAGAGAGAGAGAGCTGAGGCTGGCCACGAACCCGTATTCTCCAGTCTCCGCCTCCCAAAGTACTGGGATTACAAGCGTGCGCCACCACGCCCAGCTTGTTTGTTTGTTTTTCAAAGAACAAGATTGCAAGGAGAAAAAAGACGGAAAAACAACCTGAAGATTAAAAGAGAATAAGAATCTTGTCAGCCAATTAACTACATTATAACTGATCTTATTCAGATCCTGATTCAAACTAACCTTAAAGTAAATGGTGCTCAACACAAGAAATTCAATCACTAGCTGGCTATTCGATGAGAAGTCATTGTTAAATTTTAGAGTGATAATGGAATTGCCATTTTTTTCTTAAAATGAATCCTTATCTTTTAAATATACATAATGAAAATAAATAAACTGATATGTATAGAATTCACTTAAAATTAACTTGGGTGGATAACATATAGATGGAACAAGATTGACCATAAGTTGATAACTGTTAAAGCTTAATTATATATTTTGAAGGATTTTATTATTCTTTCTACATTTGCATATGTTTGCAATTTTGCATAATAAGACAAAGAAGAAAAATTATACAACTCATTGATTTTTTGTATTTTCAAGTTATTACTACTTTCCTCTATTATGCCATTAATTCTTGGCTGGTTCATGTAGCATATCAGAAAGAATGAATTAATATTATTTTTATTCCCATTCATTTTATTAATTTTATGGTACTAGAGATAAAAATACATTGAAATCTATCTTTTTTTCAGAACAATGTGCTAGATGCAACAAAAATCACAGACTAGGAAGAGCCACAACCCATATCCTTGAGCACCTCAAAATTTACTGAGAAAAATATAAACATCTTAGAAAACTAATTCAAAACCTTATTAAATTACAGTCCTCATTTTTTGCACAGTACATTGTAATTTAAAATGTATGACCTACTTCTCACCTACTTCATTAGTACTGCTGTGAAGATTAAATGAGATGATGCATAAAAAGCAACTAGCGGCATATAAGTGTGTAATAAGTGGTGGCTATAAAACCACCAATTTTAACCCATGGGTCTTGTTACTAAAACATTCTTCTTCCCCATTACTGAGTTTTTCTCCAAGTGAATCAAGCAACCATAGCATTTGAGCCTTGGTTTCTTTTTGCTCATGGATTTGCATCTTCCTTTTGAAGGAAGAGTGGCCTGTTTGATTGGTAAGCTTAAAAATTAACTGGGAATGTGATTAGGGTTGTTCTGCCCTTTTATTTAATTATTTATTTGAGAGGCTGCCTGGAAGGGCATAGATTATCTTGTGCCCCTCACTTGGCAAATCCTGCCCTGGTCCCACACTAAGGAGGGGTAGATAAGGGTCCTTCTGGCCCTCACACAAAGCTCTGCCCCCAAGCAACCATTAGCAGCAACAAGGGTGGTTATTTGGCATTTATCTACACCACGTTGTTTAATGTATCATTTTGTTCCGTAGTTGGATTGAAAAGAGGTTGCTAATTATTGGGCCAACTCAAAGACTTCACTAATATAAGCAACAGGAACATAGTAAAGGCTCATCAGTGGAGGAGATAAATACTTTAGGTAAAATTTCCCAGCTGTTTTTTTTTATTTTTTTAGTGTGTATATGTATGTGTGTATGTAAGAAGCAGAGATATGAGCTAATTAAACAAGTGGAGTTACAGAAAATAAGCTGTAATATATAGGACAAATATATTTGGCAAACTTTCGGTGAAGGGCCAGATAAAAATATTTTATGGTGCCTGTGTCATACATGCCTCTTACTACATTTTTTAACCCATTAAAAATATTTTAAAAATTAATCCTAGCTCATGGGTTGAATATTTTTTTGAACAAGGGATTAGATCTTTGTAAAAATTACAAAACAAATTCCAATAAACAAAGGTTAGCAAATTTTTGTCAACCAATGAAATTGTTCAGAGCCTAAGGGCTCTGGCCCTTGGTTAGTAATAAAGTTGGTCTCTCAGATATTGCTTATAAGACTTCTGTATATATATATACAACCACACTTGTTATTGCTCAATATAACCATCAGTTCAGGAAGTTCTACCAGAACTTCCTGAATGCTCTACCAGAAAAGCTTCGCTTTTATTTTTTGACCTATGCTAACCATCACCCTGTGTTGCAATATGCTGCCCAAGAATTTTAGTGTATCTGCTGGTTCAAATTAAAAGTAAAAAAGAATAAATACCATGTAAAAGGCGATAAAAAAAGTTTATGCCTTTCTGCATCCTCATTATTTTCTCCTGCCAACAATGTCTTTAGTACAGATAAGACTATCTGTTTTATACCAAGCTGCATATAAACCACTCAATTCCTGTGTTTTCATTCACATAAATCTTCAAGTCATCTCTCTTCTTGCACAAGCATCACCACTGCATTTGTGAGAAGTTTGGGATACCAAAGAACCAAAGAAGTCCTGGAAAGAAAAATGGTTTTTCTTCACTTGTATTCTTTCTAAAGGACTCGCACCCTACAAAATCAAGTGTTTAACTGTGGTTATTTATGATTTGTGAGTGTTAAAATGCCTATGGGCTAAAAACAAAAACAAAAATGTTTCAGTGTTTTTATTCTTCTGTCAGTCTCATAAGTCATATTTGAAGAAACTGAATTTCACATTGCCTTTAAATTTCACCCTTGAGCTAAGACCAAGATTAGAGATCTTTCAGATTGAAGAAAAGGAAACTGTTTAGAAGGTTGGGAGGTATGAACAAAGGTCTCTAACATGAGGCTTTCACAACCCTAACAAATACATACGCTGAGTCATGTGCTTACAGTTTATCTCTAAGGAATAAAAAGGCTTTTGCAGAGAAAGGTTCTTCCGTGCTTCTAGTGTCTCCGTATGTATTGTAGGGCACAAGAAAAAACATTTCTTTAAAAAAAAACTAATAGAATTTATTTTTAGAGCAGTTTAAGGCTCATAGAAAAACTGAGGAGAAAGTACAAGGACCTCTTACATACCACCTCTCCTCCCCTTAAAACAGTTCACTTATTATTAGGATCTTGGATTTGTGGGGTTTGTTATAACTGATGAACATATATTGATGCATTAGCATTATTATTATTATTATTATTATTATCCCAAATCTATAGTTACATTAGGCTTCGCTTTTTGTGTTTTATAGTTCTGTGGGTTTTGACAAATGTATGTCATGTATTCACCATGACAGTATCAAGCGGAGTGGTTTCACTGCCCTAAAAATGCCCTGTGCTCTACTTACGCCTCTTACCCACTCTATCCTTGAACTTGTGGAAACCACCAACCTGTCATTGTCCTCTCTGTAGTTTTGTCTATTCCATGATTGGAATCACATAGTACAAGTCCAACCTTTTTATACTGGCTCCTTTCATTTAGCAATATTCACTTCGGGTTTCTCTGTGTCTTTTCATGGCTTGATAGCTTATTTATTTTTATCACCAGATCTTTTGTAAGAGCAGTAAAAGAAATTCCCCAAAGAACTTAAGGTCGCACCAGGAAGAGTTTACTTAGTGATGTTAAATAATTCTGTGTGGATAGCTGAGTTTACCAGCAGGTTAAACATTTACCTGTCAAAAGTTTATTATTACGGGTTCTTCATTCAAGAAGTTACTAGACAATTTTGATAGAATTTCCAAGTATAATAGCATCTGCAAGATTGTGAAAATGGCAGAAATATAGTTAATGCACATCATAGGTTACGATCAAGGACAGGCATGACCTTCTTAAGCAGGGAAACAAGAAAAGACCCTCTAACCTCCAACACAAATAAGCATCGCAGCCTGGACAATAGTCACGCCTCAGAAAAAAAGTGTCCAAACCTTTTTTTATTTTTCTATGGTACTGGGGGTTGAACCCAGGGGCATTCTACCTATGAGATACATTGTTGTTTATTTGGAAACAGGGTCTAAGTTGATGAGGCTGGCTTTGAACCTGTGATCCTCCTGCCTCAGCCTTCCAAGTACTGGGATTATAGGTGTATGCCACCATGCCCGGCTTTGTGTCCAAACCTTTCCAAAATGAAAGGTGTAGTGGGAGCAGCACATAAACCAAGGGTGAACTAGGCTTCCGTTAGGGATTGGGTATAAAATGCCCCCGCCCAAATAAACTCATGTGTTAGACAATGCAGCCAGGCTCAGAGGTGGGAAATGGTGGGAGGAGGTGGGTCACTGGGACGTGGCCTAGGGAACTGACTGCCTCTGTACCAGGACCCCTCCTCTCTCTCTTTCTATCTCTCTGCTTTCTGGCCACCACGAGGTGAGAGTCACTTTTCCTCCTCCTTCATGCCCTAAGCGCTGCCACCAAGCCACTTCTGCCTTGGAGCTGGCCAACCATGAACTGAAACCTTTGAAACCCCCAACACTGTGAGCCAGTAAACATTCCTTCATCCACATTGTGCTTGTCAGGTATTTTGGTCACAACCATGAAAAAGCTGACTAAAACAACTCCAAGAGAAAAGAGCAGCTGAAAGGCAGTGCACACCTCCTGAAGGTGTGCACTGCCTTTGGTCCACCAGGAAGCGCAACCTCGGGGTCTTCTTCAGTGGCAGGAAGACCGGGACTTCAAGTATTTCCAGCTAAGTGCTGTGGTGTCAGTAAGCCTGATTTCTTCTCATCCCTCCAGCTATGGAACCGCACTTCTCTAACCAGCTGAACAGGGCACAGTGTTGAAAGCACAACTCTCCCTAGGTGAAATTGACTCAAAGGCTCCAAGATAGCCACACTAAACCAAATTTTAGTTCCTTTCCTCTGACTTATTTGATGGTGGAAGAGGAGGAGGAAGAGTGTTCCAACAAAAAGATAGCAGGAACAGCAACTATTTCAGCCCCCAAGTCACCTTTGTTAGACCAGAAGGAAGATTTGTCTGTGAGGTCTTTATCTAAGATTCCTAGGAATGGACAAAAAAGCCAAGGCCTAAATAAATCCAGGAGAGTCCAACAGACACCAGAACTTGGTATATGCCTGACAAAAAAAAAAACCATACATACACACACACATGCGCGCACACACATACACACACACACACACACACACACACACACACACAGGCACGCACACATATTAAAATGAGAAGCTCTAATTGAAGTGCAGGAGGACACATTCAGTGCCTTTATTCAGATAAGACCCAAGGTCAATGTTACCGACACACTGGTGAACCTTTGAGCTATTTTCTACTTCAAGAGCTTAAATTTCTTCTCCATTCTGAAGCCTTTCTTCCCCACCCATCTGCTTCACTTTTAAAGTTATATAGACATAACTTTACTCTCAAATATATGTATAACCAAACTAAATGCTGAAGGTAAACACTGATAGTCTAATAATGGTTTCCAAAACTAAGGTAAGGGTTCAGCTCAAAATGGTATGAGTTCACATGCACATAAACCATCTGTATTCTAAATGCACAGATATGATAGAGCATTGCAAAGTGAAAAAGAAAATAAATAATAAATAAATAAATAAAACTAATGCAAACTTTTTAAAAAACAAAGGAAAAAGACAGACATAAAACCTAGATAAATATCTCTCTTTAGTAGAAATACAATAAAAAACACAAAACAGTAAAAAGAACTGAAGCCTTGGACCTACTGAGTTGTGGGTCTCAGCGTCAGAGCGGCTACTAAAGGTGGATTGTTTAAAAGGGCTAAAAGCAGTCCCTGTTAAAGGGAACTGTAGCCTGGCTCATTGTTTGAAGGCAAAAGTTGGAGGTCCCATATGAAGTCTTATGAAAGAGAGCTAAATGGAAACTGTTACAAACAACCACCTGTGGCTATAGTTTTGAGCAAGCTGTGGGACTTGGAAGGTAAGAGGTCACAGATATAAATCAAAAATTAGGAAATTAATCTAGCCACCCCCTGACTTGGTGGCCTGACCTGAAATATTCTATCACCATGGGACAGGAGCCCTGAAATAACAATAAAAATTTGATTCCCTGTGAGGATCCGGGAATAAGAAAAAGTGAAAAAGGGCAGAACAAAAACTCCCTACACAAAATAAAAGCATATACGACATTAAACACAGGAACATGAACTCACTACAAGATTACTTTTATAAATCAGTCTGACAAGTCTTTAAAATTAGCACCCTCAGGATGCTCAAAAAGATAAAGGAATCTCTTTCATTTAGAAAAGAGGAAGAAATGACAATAAAATACGTGGAAACAATACAAACACAGTAGGAAATAAAAATACAATAATATCTTTGAAAATAAAATAAGGTCACTGGAATAAAAATATATAGACATGATAAAGGATGCAGTAAAAGGTAAAACAAGGATGTAGATAAAAGATAGAAGTGAGGAATTTACCCAAAAGCAGCACAAAAGAGCACTTAAGAAGTAAAGAAAGACTCCAAAATAAAAGTTTCAGGAAACAAGAATGGAAGTTGTGGCTGAGAAGTAACATTCAAAGACAGAAAGAAAGGGAATTTACCAGAATTGAACTGAGTACTCAATTCAAAATTGTAACTAGCAGCATAAGAAAAAGGCTCATCTAGACACATCATACTGAAATTACAGAATATTGAGGAAAAATCTTAAAGTTTACAAGTAACTTAGGCAAAACGTTTACTTACAGAGGAAAATAAGTAAAGAATTTGAAGCTTATGAAACAGATAAACAACTTGAAGCATATAAAACTACCCTTTAATCCTGAAATCCTGTAGACCAGCTTTAGGCCAGTATCAATGATGGGAAGCTCAATCTAAGACTATCTCATAATCCAAGCATATGTGAAGGAGACTAATATAATCTTAGATTGGTTGTGACCCCCAGCAGAAAGAAGTGTGCATGCTCCCACTGGGAAAGCATTCCCTAGTTAGACTCCTAGGATGCTCACAAATTATTTTCAAACATGTATGAGCTCATGATTAATGTTTATCAAACCAACAAGGAAACAAGTCACCATAGGTAAATGTCAGCAAAATAACAATCCCCGAAAACATAATCAAAATAAAAATTACAATATGTATGAAATATTTATAAAAATAAAAGATGATCACAAAAATGAGCCATCAATGAGGCTAAAAGTGACCAGGCAGAGTTAAAAATAAAAAAAACATGAAACTTTCAGAAGCTAGCCGGGCATGCTGTCACATACTTGTAATCCCAGTACTTGGGAGGCTGAGACAGAAGGACCACAGATTCGAGGACAGCCTCAGCTACGTAGTGAGACCGTTTCAAAATAAAAAATAAAATAGGGCTGGGGGTATAGTTCTGAGGTAGAATGCCCCTGGGCTCAATCTCAAGCACCAAAGAAAATACTTTCAGAAGATAATTTTACTTTATTGTTTAAATTTTAAAAAATGTGACAGGTGGTTTAAACAAGATTTGTGAAATAGATGGTAAATTTAAAGAGTTTTCATAATGAGGCTCTGAGATACAAGTAGATGGAAAAAAGGGAATTGAAGTTGAGAAATAAGTGGGACAAAATGAGAAGCTCTAATTGAAGTTCAGGAGGACACATTCTTTTTATATGTGGATTAAGCAGAGTTCCTAGAAGACAGAGAAAATCCTCGGGTAGAGGAGTTGAGAGACACAGGCCTTGGGGGTGGAATCTATCAGTAGCTACAGGTAAGCAGAGAAATGGGACCTGGAGGTATGGCTCGGTGGTAGAATGCTCCTTGGTTCAATCCCTAGTACTACAAAAAAAGAGATAAATACCTTCCTTCATTCCTTTAGTATGAGATAGTTTTAAACATTTCAATATTTCTCTGAATCTTTTTCAGTAATTAGATGATGCCATATATTCAATTTTGCTTCTGTTTTTATACCCTATACTATTTCATAATAATTTACACATATTATTATAAGTTCTTTGTGACATATATTTTTCCATATAAATTAAAGTTTATTTAGGAGTAAAATACACATAGAACAGAATTACAAAAGTGGGTAATGGGGTAATTCAAGATTTTAATTTCACTTTTATACTTTTCTATAATTTTCACTAAATATAGAAAACTATTATAAAGAGAACATATAGCACAAATATTGTTTTTCCATTTGAAAAGATAAAACAAGGAGCAACAATCAAATTTCATAAGAACCCTGCTTTTGCTTTTCCTACCTTGATTCCATTAATGTCTATGAGGAGGCCCCAGGTGAACTAATATGCCACAGCAGGTCATGTGCTGAGAGAAAACAGAATTTTGTTTCTCTTCCTTGGCATGGATACGACACGATTTTTCACTAAAATCAGAAGATTGAATGATCTGGCTGCAGAAATGAACTGAAAGAAAATTTTTATCTCTCTGGGCCTTAATGCCCAGTTAACATTTCAAATGTCACCTATAGGCTTTTCCTACATTAAAAACTTCTTATTTACCACCTCTGGAACACATAATGGATATCCTCAATTACTATAAGACATAGATTAGCCCATGCTTCAGTTCTTCACACAGTGGATATAAACATTGCGGCTATGATGAAGAGAAAAATAATGAGATTTCTTCTCAGAACATGATAGTTTTCACTTTAAGAGCCAAAACATTTTAATGTCAACCCTTTGTATTTGATAGATTCGGCCTTTCTTGTTCTTCCAAACACATTACTTAGATATTTTGAATTAATGTTAAGATACTCAACTCCTAGAACCTAAAGAGATTTTCTTGCATTTTCCATAAGAAAAAAGTAATCTGACAGTTTTAGCTAAATCATCAAGTTCTCATATTTTAAGGTGCTGTATCTTGTCACATATAAGATGCCATAACTTACTGAGATGCACTGTTGGTTTAGGTACCATACCAAAACATTACAGACTAAACTATTAGGAAGTTTGGAGATGTTCAAAAAGGGGAAAGGAAGTACAACTGAGAATAAAAGTATGATAATGAAAGGCGTAGTTCTTCATTTAGTTGAGTCTCTGATTTCTGATTTCTGAAAGGAACTGAAAAGTTTATAAACACTCAAAGCTTAACCAAACAAGGACTATCCCATGGTGCATTGCCCTCAACAGGGGATGTGCTAGAGCCAGGCTCAGACCAGGATTTACAATCAGGTTGTTCAATAGTCAGGAATTTTGTGAGCTGGTTGTTTCACCTAAGTATTAAATATTAAATTATTAACTTGAAACTAGATTCCATAAAAAACAAAGGTAGTAATTACTCAAAAAGCATTGCCTACTAATTACATTAGTACATTTTGCCACTATGTTTTTGAGATTATGCCTATTATATCTCTAAGATAGATAGATGAGATAGATAGATTATAGATAGATAGATAGATGATAGATAGATAGATAGATAGATAGATAGACTACTACACATCTCTTTCCAACTCTACATTCAGTGACATTACTCTGATAGCTTCAAATCAGTCTTAATGAAATAGTTAGGCCATGGAAATCAGTAAATATTACAAAACAGATTTTCCCATCCTGGAAAACCTGTTATTAAATATTTACCAACATACCACTGCCTACAACAACAAAATTTCATTATAAAATTGATACAATAGCTGCATATTATACCTCTTATACTTTGATTTATGTGCATATAGACAAAAGCACTGGATCATAGGAAATATAAGAGTTAGGTGTATTAAAAAATTGAAAATCTAGTATCCCACTTACTCCCTAGCTTGTGAAAATCTAAATATTGACCTTAAAAGAAATCAAAAGGCTATTTTTAAAAAGATAGGATCTATATTATCTGAATTATTCAGAGGAGGAAAGGTTACTTTAGATCTCAGTGTCTAAATTTCAGTACACAAAATGCCTGAATTTTACCTTGACTGCTTAAAAATGCAAAATGCTAGCTGCATATGGCAATTTGTTATCATATGCAACCTCTAATCTAACTGGAATTACATTTTACCAAGAGTTTCCTATTAAATAAGAGAGAATATTACTGTCATTTTTCAATGACAACAACCTGGCATGAATTTAACTATAGAATGTTGCCCTCAGGATGACCCACCTTATCTCCCGACCGCTGAAATCCAACTGGATCAAATAAAATGTGTTTGTTGCACTAAAAACACTGATGGCTGAAGCAGTAATTATTTTAAAATTTCTATCATTTCATGAAGAATGATATTAAGTGATTTCTGTACTTAAAAAGTTCCCAAAATACCATGATTTCATAAACTGTGAAAGATTGCAGTTCACTGTCCTTTACCTCAAATCCGAGGTAACCTGGGGAGATTTATTTATAAGAATTAATGTAAATCCCTTTAGACTCTGTTTAATACCCAGTGGCACTTTAGAGCTAATATATTTTATTTTATTTGCAATTACATAATACAATTTGATAGTCTCATATTGTATAATCTCATTGCTCTCAGTTCATTTGTAAGGAAAACGAATCGCTTGCAGCTTTTCACAAAAGAGACCCTGTGTGAACTATACCCAAGTAACTTCCAGAGAATTGGTTGCCATGGCTATCCAGAAAAAGTGAGACATTTTTTGCTAATAGGGATGTTGAAAAGACTGATTTCAAACCTGGATTCATAATACCAGGTTTTTTTGTCATATGTATTAATGAAGCCAATGCTGCATCCAATTCTTATCTGAGGGAAGTGAGGGAAAATACTTCCTTTTATGATTTTTTTTAAAAATCAAGAATGTGTGAACATTTATAACCAAACTCTTAAAAAATTAGCACCATCAATGTGTCCTGTGTTTGACTTGGTTTTAGTTTCCTCTTATAATATTCTTTTCTCCTCCTTACAATTTCCCTAAGGATTATTTCTTTTTTTTTTTCTTCCCTAGTACTTTTTTTTTTCTAGTACTGGGGAATGAACCCAGGGGTGCTCTACCACTGAGCCATATACCTGGTCCTTTTTACTTTTTACTTTGAAACAGGGTCTAAGTTACCCAGGCTAGCCTCAAACTTTTGATTCTCCTGACTCAGCCTCCCAAGTACTGGGATTATACCTGTGTGCCACCAAACCCAGTTTCCCTAGGGATTATTTCTGACCTTATGGTCTTTAAACACTGGGTTTGTCAATGTAAACAAAGAAGCAAAAGCAAGAAATGTCAGCAAATCTTTAGTTGCCTGGACAAAGTTTCACTGGGAGGTTGTAAGATCCGATGGGATATAAATGTAGAAAGCCACATTGGGCCACCATGAACACTCATGTGTATCTTGTGATAAGAAATCTGCCATCTATTGTAATGCAACCAAGAGTCACAAAGCATTATTTTTTTTTAAATCGGACACAATTTTAAAAATGCTTTAGAAGCATCTATTTGGCAGCTAAGCAGGGATGTTTTAGGGAGAAAAGTTGTCTGAATAAGGGATAGCAACTTGTTAGGTCACAACTGAAAAAAATCACTGCATGGACACTACTATTTTCTTTTTTATTTTATTTTATTTATTTATTTTTTGTGGTATTGGGGATTGAATTCAGGGGCATTCTACCTTCAGGCTACACCCCCAGCCCTTTTTATTTTATTATTTGGAAACAGGGTCTCACAAAGTTGCTGAGGGCCTCACTAAGTTGCTGAGGCTGGCTTCAAACCTGTGATCCTCCTGTTTCAGCCTCCCAAGTACTGGGATTACAAGCATGCGCCACTATGCCGAGCCTGTTTTCCATGTTTACAGTACAGTCCTATTGGTGATGATCTGGGACCTTGGTAGCCTTCCTGAGGCTTAAAGAATTATAAAAAAAGAGTCATGTCCTGCGCTATCTCGTTTCCTCCCCACACACCAGGAAGGATGAATGTCAAATCTAGTACCCTCCACCCCCTCCCCTCTCAAGTATTTATTTCTTGGGAAGCAACTCAGTCAAGCCAATCTGCCCTCTCCAATCCTTGGTATTCAGGAGAATATCATCGTGTCTGTCTTTTTTTACATACATTTCTGTATTTCTACTCTCTGAATATAGCAAAATTCTGTTTTGAACCTTTTCTTTAGTTTCTGGCAAGTAAGCATACATTTTTAAAAACTGCATGCCTCATTTGCATACATGTGATGCACATATGTAGCACCTGAAAAAAAAATGTTTCACTTGGCTCTGGGGGCAGCGGGATTCCACCTTAGAGACATTTATTTTACTTATGTTTTGATGACTTTTCTTAAGAACTGTATCTGAGATAATGCAGAAACAATGGATCAAGGGAAAGAATAGAGTTTTTACAAGAAGAGATCATATTTCCTTCTGACTCTTTACTGGAACTAGATAGAGATATTGGAGCTAGAGAGCGAAAAAGATTTCATGTAAAATAGTCAAACGCTTGTTGGAATGAGTGACCTTCAAAGGGGATGGTTTCATCCTTGCTTCTCCCCTATAAGCAATCACAGCAGCCATAGTGCTCATCATCGCAACAGTCCTGGCTGGGGAGGGAAATTCAGCTTTGTTTGTGTGGTTCATATCAGGATCCCAGGGGTGGGAGGGGAAATTAATGAACCTGTGAATTTTGAAAAGCTTCCAAGTGAAGCTGAAATAACTCTTCACCCCTTGCCCCACCCACCTCAACCCCTACCTCCCCCTAAGTTAATGTTTGCATTAAGTCTGGGTCATCAGAACTTGATTTCAGACCTGGGGCTCCTAAGATTAAGCTGAGTTAGGTTGGAGCTATATCCATATTCACTGTACTCCCTGAGATGAACCAAATTATTTCTTGATTTAAGGCAAGCTGGTAAACCAAAGCTGAATCCAGCCACAGACAGTTGTTTTAAGCCTGTGTGGTGATTTTTTAAAAAATTGTATTTGATGCGGCCAGGCGTGGTGGCGCACGCTTGTAATCCCAGTACTTTGGGAGGCAGAGACCTGAGGATCCGGGTTCGCGGCCAGCCTCAGCTCTCTCTCTCTCTCTCTCTCTCTCTCTCTCTCCCCCTATCTCTCTCTCTCTCTCTACTTAGTGAGGCTCTCCGCAACTTCGTGAGACCTGGTTTCAAAATAAAGTATAAAAAAATAGGGCCGGGGGTGTAGCGCAGCGGTAGAATGCCCCTGGGTTCAATCCCCAGTACCGCAAAAAAAAAAAAAAATTGTGTTTGATTGCCTTTAGATAGAGCATAGATTTTTCCATAATTGCTTCTACTCTTCCTTTCTTACATTGTACTTCACCCATTTATTTTCTCTAGTTGGTCCCTAAAGGGATTTAGTTTGTGACTATTTGGTTAGGACAAAAGAGTTTATAAAAATGTAACATTTCTTACTTAAATATTTCTATTACAATTAGATGGGGAATAAGTTTTAGTGTTCTTTTATTTGGTAGAATGGTTCTATTTAACAATAATGTATCATATATTTCAAAATAGCTAAAAAAGAGGATTTTGAATATTCTCACCACAAAGAAATGATAAATGTTCAAGGTGATGGATATGCTAATTACCTTGATTTTTATCAATACATAACGCATACCTGCATGGAAACAGCACATCAGACCCCATACATATGTACAACTATTATGCATTAATCAAAAACATAGTATTAAAAAACACAAAGATTTCCTAACCATAAGTATATGACAATGACTACAGGGACAGAGTAGAAGATATTTCCTGACAAGTGCCATTATTCTATTTCATTGTCTTCACCAATGACCTTACTCCTGCCAGGTCCGTAGTGAGCTCAAGAGCTACAGAGTGAGTCTGGGTCATCTAGGTAATTGATGTTAAAAAACAAAAGACCATAGGTCCTGGACCCCACTGGCTGCCTGAGGTTTGGGTTCGAGTGAAACCTTGCCATCTACTGTGTCTCTGTCACTTTTTTGCAATTACAAGTTAGGTCACATGATTCCCAGTGGTGTGTCAACATGGCAATATTCCTTGGATCACATATCAAGAATTCTCTTCCCATTTGCTATACTGTCCTAGGCCAAGATTTCTGGGTCCTTAAGAAACTTGTCTCTGGACCTTCTGTGATGTGCTTTAATGTAATACTATGCCAACAATCTAATATTTTGGCAGAATTTGACTCAATTTCTGCCAAGAGATATCATTGAGAATGACAGACAAGAACATCATAAATATAAGGAAAGAATGCATATACATTAAGAAGAAATTGCAATGAACAAGATATAGAATTGTAAGGTCTACAGTGCAGGTGAATAGTGACAAAAGGTTACCACTACTCTTACCTTCAACTTGCATAAGAAATAGTATACACCCTCAACTCAGAGAGTGTATATTCTTTTAACTCAAAAAGAATTTTAAAACAGTATCCGCTCTCTTAATGAAGTGCTCAGTATCCTGCGATAGCTTTGAGCTGGCAAAGTTGATTCTCTGTGAGGTCCTATTTACAAGCATGGATTTACCCTACAATACAGAAAGCTACCATTAGATTGGCAGTATTTCCAGATGGTTCCAAAAGTTCATGTACAGTTTATGAAAAATAAAATATTAGCATTCTCTTCTACCCCATTTTGATCTTCAAATGTATTTCTTTATTGAGTGTCAGCACCAAATACTGTAATTATAACTGTTATTATAATTCTACATAACTAGGTATGCATGAAATATGACTATATATTTATAACTTCACATAATCCCCATTTGACCCAAACCTCGCTCAATTTGGAGTCTCCACTCCACTTTGTTAATGTTCTGTGGATGAAGGGTATCTATGGATTGCCCAGGCACAGCACCCACTAAAAATCTATGACATGAGTTTAGTAGATCATGCCAGAAGCTTTTAATGAAAAAGTAAAATAGAAAATAAAACATAAACCAGCAATACAAATACTGTTTTATGAAAATCTTGTGTGTCCTGGGCCACAATGTAAAATGTCTTTATTACTGTAGGTCGCAGAGCAATGTTTTTGTTATTGTTTGTTTGTTTATATACCTTTAGTGATGCATTGATGTGACAGCTGGAATGTCAGACAAGATTTGCAGACATTGCCGATATCTCCTTAAATAATCCACAAGATCTTTGAGTGCCAGGTTTTCCTATTTTGGGGGCTCATAGTGGGATGCACAGAAAGAGGTGGCCTCTCTCCCAGGATGCTTAGGAATGGCAGAGAGCTTTGTGAGGTTGTCTGATGTCCTCTCTGCCTACACAGACCACACAGATATTTTTAGTCCACCTCTCCTGAGTTCTTAAGGATTCAGGAATACTTCTCTTCCTTTGTAGCTTGCTATCTCCCTTGACTCTGCCCTGAAGTAAGGCTTCAGTTACCGCTGGTCCTGAATTCTCAGACCCACCTGGTGGTATTAATTTCTACCTCCTCCAGAAAGGTCCACATATCAACAGACATACTTAGAACTTACTTTCTTCCTCTTTCAGTTCTCTCCTATTCCCAGTTATTAAGATTTTTATCTAGTCTCAACCATGGAAAACTATCTTTGGAAGTATATTTT
This sequence comes from Glis glis, assembly GCA_004027185.1. NCBI lineage: Eukaryota > Metazoa > Chordata > Mammalia > Rodentia > Gliridae > Glis > Glis glis. The sequence goes on along the minus strand of PVJS01007625.1, from coordinate 29,201 downwards.
TCTAGCTTTTTTTGTGACATAACTTCTTGCCCTGAGAACTTCAGTGCTCTGACTGAGTTTTTAAGTCAGTACCAATGCTCAGTTTCTTCAAACTCAAAAACATTTTTCCCCAGAACTATTGTTTCCACCCTGCATTTATAAATCTACTTTTAAAACTGTAAGTCAAAATGGACTGACTTTTCTATTCTACTGCTATAGTAACTTTTCCCTAGGGCAGTGGATACCTGAGCCTCATGTTTTAGCTTTAATAAGAGGAAGGCTTCAGGGTAAAGAGAAATTACCAGTCATGAATAAAATTTCCACTAATGGTCCAACACTATCTCTAATTATTAAACTTAAAAGGATATGTTAATGTAAAATCTAAAGGGGCATGCGTGTATGTGTGAATGATTCTTTTATAGTGCTATTTATAGTTACCAATGCTGTTTAATCAAATCTTGTTTTTATTCAAAACTTGAATGAAACAACTCCTTTAAACTTTCTTGAAAATTTACATGATCATTTTTGTTGTTGTTGCTGTTGTTATTTAAAAAAAAAACCTCAGGGTACATATACAGCCTTTGACTTCAGGTTAGTATAACATCAAAACTTTTTGCACTGACCTTGGGTTTTCATTTTGTGTTAAATGAACTGTGCAAATTTGATGTGATGCAAAATAACATGTTGCTAAATTTCCACTTCAGGTGTAAAACTTGAAAAAAAAATGCCAGGCATGGAGGCGCATGCATGCCTGTTATCCCAGTACTTGGGAGGCTGGCACAGGAGGATTGCAGCCTCAGCAACTTAGCAAGACTCTCAGCAACTTAACAAGGCCCTGTTTCAAAACAAAAAATAAAAGGGCTAGGAATGTAGCTCTGAGGTAGAATGTCCCTATACCAAAATTTTAAAAAAATATATTTTTGGAAAAAATTTGTTTAAACTTCTCCAGATTGTAAAAGCTCACCAAGAATTTGCATATTTCAGGGTAGGCAGGTCAACTTTATTGTAAGCTATATGCATACTAGTGCCAAAGAAATGAACCTTTCCTATTAACCAAAAATACCCACCCACAGTCTTTCTTCCACAGCACATAAATCATCTTTTGTCTACTTGCATCAGAACTGTGCAGGAAATATTGCACAGTTATTTTCCCTCATGATTACCATTCCTTAATTTTTGTCTTGTATATATAATGTGCTATATATCATTGATCAAATGGCAGGGCTGGTATTAGTGCCGGGATATGCCAAAATCGGTAACTATGGAAAATAGATGATATGAAAGATCACTAAGGAAGCCAATCCATTTCCCTGACACCCTGTGCTGGTAACACAAGCTGTAGATTTATTCAGGCCAATGGAAAACTTAGTCTAGAATTATGTGCTCTGAATTATAGGTGGCCTTCACAAAAGCGTCCCTTGCCTGAAAATGCAAATGTCTCAGGTGCTAACTTCCTGTAACTGTGGCAGTAAGTACTTCAGGTCAGAAATTATTCTGATGACTTGTTATTTTTCTCAAACTGCCATCAAAATGATTCAAATCACCACATCTTCGGCTCCATTCTTTGCAAAATTTTTCCTGCCAACATGATTTATCAGTAGTTGGAAAGTGATTGCCGCTATTTAATGTCTCTATGCATTGTTTTCCAGACACCTGGGATTTTTCTTTGGTACCATTTAGAAGGATGATGCATAACGGTTTTGTGATGTTGCCTTTCCCACTTGAAAATGTGCTAAGCACCTATCATTCACTGTCTTATTTGCTTTTTATGTACTTATAGAGTCTTTACCAGAACTTTGTAAGTTAGACATTTCTATCAATCAAGGTCCAACCAGGAAAACAGAAACCTTGTTAAGTATTTAAAGCAAAGGCTATTTAATACAGCAATGAGTATCGGGGAGAGGAATCAGGGAGACAACCCAGATATTAGAAACAGCAGAAACTGTGACCACCTCAGAGCTAGAGGGAAACAGAAGAGTGGATCACTGAAACCTAGGTCCTAAGCCGGCAGAACTGCCCGGGTGAGCTGCCCACTTGTTGAGTCACAGAGGAGAAACAAGCAGTGCCAGAGGGCCTCCAAGCAAAGAGGAGGAGAAAGAGCCTGGTGCTCTCTTTCTCCAGCACACCAATGTCCTTCTGATGCTTCCCATCAGCCTAACCCAGGACAAAGTCCGGGAAGGCATGCTGACCTGACAGTCTCTCCCACCAAATAAAGAACAGGGTAAAGAAGGGCCAGGAATGAATCAGAGTAAACACCAGCGCAGCATTGCCTCCCCCTTCTCTCCAGATGCAGAAATCACTCCAATTCCAGCCAATAGTTTAGCTATGTGCATGTGAAATAAAATCTGCATTTAATCCTTTCCATGAAAATTATCACATGTAATCTCAGAAGATAGCTTTCTCAAAATGTTTAGAGTTGCAAACTTCACCTATACCAGAATACAACTCGAAGAAATAAACATAAGATTTTAACTCTTTTTTTACAGATATGTAAAGTCATTTTATCCTAAAAGACTCAGACCTAAAATGTTCTACTATCTAGCCTATCAATATAATAAATTCAGTATAATTGCTTCCTTTTGAATAAAAACTACCTACTTCTTGATCTTAAATGGCAGAGTGGGGACAAGGAGCATAATAAATCTTAATCACATTAACATTTTAGACAGTCATACATTGGTGATTTTGTTCTCAAAATCTCTGGGTAGATTTTTATATAGTTTATAAAAGTACTTCTTGGAGTGCATAAGACAATACAAACTCAATTCCTGCTTTTAAGTGATCAATATTCTAATTAAGTACATATTTTCTGACTTTCTCTCTGAGCCATTAATACGATCTCACCTGCTGGAACTCAAGGAGCATGTGAATGACTTTCCTTAGCTAACTGACAATCTCAGCCAATATACAAATCAATTTCGCTAATCTTCAGCAAACTGTACATTCAGAAATAAGACTATAACAAGTTTATTGATTCTCTGCCAACAATTTTCTCTAATATGCGGATTCCAGTCCATAAATTAAAATGTTTCTACTGTGTCCTCTAAAAGTCATATTTAATTATTAACAAACTTCAACTTCTTTGCTAAATATTGTCTTGCTTCCTTAAGAAAACTAGCTGTGCCCTGAGGCCTCTGCTCCCCCTGGAGGTCTTTCCAGAGAGGGTTGTTCAACACCCATCTGCTTCAGGGGCGGCCTGAGGGAGCTCTTCTCTGCCTCTCCTCTCCTCTCTTCTATAAGCCTTCCCTCTTAGGGCCCACTAGAGTCATTGGCTAATTTTCCTACACTCTTCTTTATGAGTGGGATAAACAAGCTTCTGGTTCACCTCCCTCATTCACTGAAGACTGACACATGGCTCACTGCTATCACCTTATCTTCTTCCACTGTCCTAATTATTCTTAATAGCCACAGGGAGATCAGTTCCCTGAGGTCTCAGTACCTCGACTCCTCAGATCTAGTGACCTCTCCTTCACTTCAGCCACACTCTCATGGCCATCCTGGAATTCATCATTACCCAGGACTAACATCACATATGTCAGACCTCATGTTCCTTGACTAAAATACATTACTCTTCTACCTTGCTTATTAATTTAGCCCCCAGTAAACCAGTTTTTACAATTCATTAGGATGTCTAGTTCTCAGCTTTTCCTTGTCAGGATCTTCCTCTCTTCTCTTTCCCCATGCTTCAGCTTATATTTGAGACCCAATATTTCAGTGACTGCCTCACCTCCCTTACGTCGCCATCCTCCCACAATTTTAGCCCAGGAAAACACCAACCCTGGATGAACCCAAATATCTGCCTTCTCTACATGTGTGCCAGGGCAATTGAGTTTTGATGTTAAAAAAATCACCAAAATCAGTACTTGGGAGGCTGAGACAGGAGGATTGCAGGTTCAAGGACAGCCTCAGCAATGTAGTAAGACTCTCAGCAACTTAGTGAAGCCCTGTTTCAAAAATTAAAAAAAATAAAATAGGGCTGGGGGTATAGATTGGAGGTAGAATGTCCCTGGGTTCAATCCTCAGTACCACACACACCAAAAAGAATCAGCAAAATAGGTAGGTATTTGTCACTATAAATTTAAGGTCAACTGCATGATCAGCACTATCCCAACATGCCTTCGTGCTTCCTCAAAGTTCTACCTGCTTTACACCATAACTATTCTGAATAACCACCAGCTCAAATAGGTGGTTTCTAAACACCCACCATCCTCAAATATGTAGTTCTGCTGCTTTCTCACCTGCCCTCAATAGACAGCACCTCCTTCAACCTCATGGAACGAAGTAAAGCCAAATAGAGTGAGGATCCCTTACTGGCCAGTCCATGGTTCCCTTGTTACCTTTTCTTCTTCTTCTTCTTCTTCTTCTTCTTCTTCTTCTTCTTCTTCTTCTTCTTTCTTCTTTCTTCTTCTTCTTCTTCTTCTTCTTCTTCTTCTTCTTTTTCTTCTTCTTCCCTCCTTTCCCTCCTTTCTTCTATTAATCCATATTAATTAATAAAGGGGGCCAGTGCTTCTCAAACTTTAGTTCCCAAATCAGCAACAAGGAATTTATTAGCAATCCATGTCCCCTGGCCCTAGCTGGGGCCTACCAACTTAGAAACTCTGGAGGCAGGAACTCTGTAAGTGATTCTAATGCATGCTTAAGTTTGAGAACAGTTAATCCTTCCATCTGTGTCCTGGATCCCATCCAAATCCATATTCTCAGGGGTTTAGAGAAATGGCAGCAACATTTGCACCCCAGCCACCACCTTGTCTAACACCTGACTATCTCAACAGCTTCCTAACTCCTCTCTCTATGTCATCCTGGTTCTCCCACAGTCAATTCTCCACCCTACAAACAATGTGATTCTTTGTTAGTCATTCTATTTCTTAAAACCTGTCAGATTCTTGTCTAGCATACTAGACAATCTTCTAAGTGTTTTATAAGGCATTTCAAGGTATGGTGTCTGTCTCCCCAGCTTCATTTCCTTGAATTTTAATACTCCAGGCATCTTGAAATTCTTTTTGGGCTTTTAAGACTGTGACCTTCCCAGTCTCTGGCCCTGTGGGGATACTGCTTCCTCATCTTGGAACATTTCTTCTGCCAACTGTTTCTTCTGGCTAAATCTATCTGTCCTTTGTGTCTCAGGTCAGAACACACTTCCCTAAAAAGCCTTGTCCTAGCCTTCAGACTACATTGACTTATACTTTTATATGCTTTCTGAGCCCCATGTTCATCTCCTTTAATAATTTTCACTTTTTTATAATGCCTGGTGTCTGCACTAGACTGAAAGTTTTTTGAAGGCAGGGACTATGTCCATCTCATTTGCCACAATATACTCCATTCCCAGGATAACACCTATGTCTGTCACAAGATAGTATTCAATAAATATCTGTTAAATAAATTAATAAATGAACAAATTTTAAAATATATATTGTGGCTGGGCATGGTGACCTACACCCATAATCTCAGTACTCCGGTACATGGGAGGCTGAAACAGGAGGATCACAGGTCTGAAGCCAGCCTCAGCAACTTAGCAAGATCCTCAGCAAATTAAGAGACCCTACTTCCAAATAAAAAATAAAATAAGGATTAGAGTGTAGCTTGGAGGTAGAATGCCCCTGAGTTCAATCTCCAATACCAAAAATAAATAAATAATAAATAAATAAATAAAATAATATACATATATACATATTTGTGCATTTAATCCCCATATTTCTTTTTAAAATAGTTTTCTCATTAAATCCTTCTTCTTTTCCCATAATTCCTTCCATTACTCTTTTAAAATCCTACCATGTAGTTCCCAGTATGTGTGCCAAGGTACCCCCAGAGTACCTTAACAAACTCACAGGGGCACTAAAATACTCTTAATTTTTTTGTGTGTGTGGTACTGGGGATTCCAGGGGTATTCTACTTCTGAGCTACACCCCCAGTCCTATTTCATTTTTTATTTTGAAACAGGAGGGCCTTGCTAAGTTGCTGGGGCTGGCCATGAACCTGCAATCCTCCTGTCTTAGCCCAAATACAGAGATTACAAGCATGTGCTACTATATCCAGCTTTCAATTTTTAAGATAAGCATAACAACATCTTTTGATACTATGTAAACTACTGGCTTGAGAGAATTCTGGAGTTTCAATATGGAAACAAGGTAACAGTGTTGGAAGCTGGGTTTGGTTGCTAGGGGGGATCCTGGGGTGTGGCCTTGGGGACTATATAAGGTCTTCTCCTCCCCTCTCTCCATTTTTGGCCTCTGTAATGTGAGGGCAGAGATTTGTGTGTTCTTCCTCTCTCTGCTTCCCACCACCATGCCTTGAGCTCTGTAGATGCTGACCTCACATGGACTGAACCCCCAAATCTCCAAAATCTGAGAGCAAAATAAATCTTCCTCCCTCTAAATTGTGTGGTCAGTCGTTTTGAATTATAGAAGTGAGAATTTTGACCAAGACAGATAACTATATTTCTTTTTAAGATGCCATATTTTTTGTGCAACTCTATTTTCGGCTGTAGCTGTGATAAAAACTAAGTATCATGTGGAAATTAATATGCCACAGAAATTAGTGTAAAGGTGTCCAATTTGATTCAAAGTTTGAGTTGTTAAAACATAAATACTCATTAAGTTGGTTGAACCTAATTACTTAATAAGCAAAACTGCTAAGTATTTCTTTGGGCCTAGAGGCACTGTGAGAAAAATTACTGAAACACTAAAGGAACTGAGACAGTTGAGAAGCTCTGTCCTTGCCAACTGTTATTTTTCCCCCATAAGGATTCTCCCACTTTTCTGTTTTATTTTTGTTTATATTCCCACTCTGGTTGTTGTTTATCATGATTTCTCTCCATTTTTCTTTATGATAATCATGATATGATTGTTTACCTTCAGAAGTCCTGATTCTTTTTGCCTGATTTCTGTCATATTTTCTTCTCCTCTGCAATTATTTCTAAATTCTCCTATTATTATTATCTCTTAAATGCACTGGAATACTATGTCATGAAGAAAAGAAAATAAGCTTTGTAAAGATCTATGTGCACAAACATAAATATCTGTTTTATACATTTGGTGTGTATGTGCACATGGAAAGCTAATGATGCACCTCCACCTTTGTCTCCCCTAGTGGCTTGACCTCACACTATTATGAGTTTCCTTGAGCATCCTCTGTAAGTCTATTGTCCTTGCATCCCATGCTGTAACTTGAAGTCAAAGACAAACAGTCAAGAATGGAATGTCAACATGAAACTAAGGGAAACGCTACATAAGCCCTCTAACTTCACTTGCTTTTAGTTGCTTGCTTTTTGTTGACTTTAAAAATTACCCACTTTAGGAAATTGGATATCCATATGTAGAAGACTAAATTAGATCATCTTGCCTTGCACAAAAGTTAACTCAAGATAGGTCAAAGACCTAGAAATTAGAGCAGAAACTATACAATTACCAGAGTAAGCCATAGGACCAATTCTCTAACATACAGGCACCAGGAGACACTTTCTCAATAAGACCCCCAAAGCTCAGGAAATAAAACCAAGAAACAATAAATGGGATTGCAACAAATTAGAAAGCTCCTGTGCAACAAAGAAAACAACCAAGAGCCTAAGGAGAGGGCCTACAGAATTAGAGAAGATCTCTGCCAGCTACTCCCCTGCTAGAGAGCTAATTTCTAGAGCATATAAAGAACTCAAAAAAATTAACACCCAAAAACCCCTAATAGCCCAATTAAAAATGGTAATAGAAATGAACAGACACTTCTCAAAAGGAGAAATACAATTGGTCAAAATTGGTCAATAGATATACGAAACACTGTTCAACATCACTAGAAATCAGGGAAATGCAAACCAAAACTACACTGAGATTCCACTTAACTCCAGTTAGAATGGCAATCATCAGGAATACAAACAATAAGAAATGCTGGTGAGGATGAGGAAGAAAAGTAACTCTTATATACTGTTGATGGAAGTGTGTGTGTGTGTGTGTGTGTGTGTGTGTGTGTGTGTGTTAGTACTGGGGATTGAACCCAGGGGCATTCTACCTTCAAGCTACAACCCAGTCCCATTTTTTAGTTTTATTTTGAAACAAGGCCTCACTAGGCTGATGAGAGTCTCACTACTTGCTTAGTGTATCCTCAAACATGTGATCCTCTTGTCTCAGCCTCCCAAGTACTGGGATTACAAGTGTGTGCCACCATGCCTGCCTGGAATTGTAATTTAGTACAACAATTATGGAAATCAGTTTGGAGATTCTTCAAAAAACTAGGTATTAAACCACCATATGACCTAGCTATACCACTCCTGGCTATATTTACAAAGGAATTGAAATCAGAATATTATAGTGATAACGCATACCCATATTTATAGCAGCACAATTCACAAAAGCCAAATTATAGAACCAACCCAAGTGTCCATCAACAGATGAATGGATAACGAAAATGTGGTATATATACACAATAAAATTTTACTCCACCATAAAGAAGAACAAAATTATGCCATTTGCAGGAAAATGGATGGAACTGAGGAATATTATGCTAAAGTGAGATTAATCAGTCTCAGAAAGTCAAGGGTGGCCGGGCGTGGTGGCACACGCTTGTAATCCCAGTACTTTGGGAGGCAGAGACCGGAGGATCTGGGTTCGCGGCCAGCCTCAGCTCTCTCTCTCTCTCTCTCTCTCTCTCTACCTTGTGAGGCCCTCTGCAACTTCGTGAGACCCGGTTTCAAAATAAAGTATAAAAAATAGGGCCGGGGGTGTAGCGCAGAGGTAGAACGCCCCTGCGTTCAATCCCTTGTACCGCAAAAAAAAAAAAAAAAAGAAAGTCAAGGGTGGTATGTTTTCTTTCATTTGTGGAAGCTAGAGAGAAAATAGAAAACATAAGGGATTTTAAATAATGCAAAGATAAACCAGTAGAGTAGTTGAAGGGGGTTAGAGATGAAAGAGAGGGAGGGCCGGGGAAGGAAACCCTTCAAATAATACTACAGCAATGTATGAAGGTATTATTACCAATCTCACTAACTCATGTGGGGAGGCAGGAGGGAGAGTGGGGAAGGATGTGAAGGGAAATACAGAAAGAGCTGTGTACATGTATGCTTTTAACACATGGAACCTCACTATGATGTAAAATTGCAATGCACCAATAAATCATAAATGAATAAATAAATAAATAAAATCACCCACTTTGGAGGTCACATAGCTGAACAATTGATTAGTACCCCACTAGCTTTATTGAATCTCTGATGATGGGCCATGATGATAATAGTGACCTAGATTACCTCTCGGGGACTTTACAGCCTTTTTTGTTGAATCACTGACTCTTCACTGGGGTATGTGCAGGTGTCACATGGGTGACCTCTTTGACATCAGGAGGCTAGAAAGTCCACCCTCAGGTAGGTCATGCTAATGCCACCATATTCTGAACTTGTGTTCTATGGGAGCCATGAAGATTGACTATGCATGTGCAGACCACTGATTACTTCACCACAGGTCACCTTCCCCACACTTTATATCACCCTGGTTCTTTGTCCAGTAAATATCCCTAAGCCCTGTCCTCAAGGAGTAGACTTCGAACTTGCTCTCCTATCTCCACATTTGGCCACCTCAAAAACAACATTTTTTCTTTTGCAAAACTCACAAATTTCAATGTTTGGCTCACCGTGTGGCTTGCAAAACAGGTCTGGTTTTGTAGCAGATCTATGTTGGGGGAAAGCAAGATAAAACTGGGAGTCTCAATCACAAGATGAACTGAAACCTGTGTGAGTTCTCTTGCTTCTGACCTTAGCAGTATGGCTGTCCTTCAAAAGCTGGGTCCCTTTGTTAGGAAGCTAAACACACATACATGTCAAGGAGGAACCAGGCAGTGGTGGGACAGTCACAGGCCCAGTCAATGCCTCACAGCAACGGGGATGGGTCAGCCGATCCATCATCAACAGGCCGCGTGAGCTACAAAATAGCCATGGCTTTGCTTTCTTCCAAATCTCTCACAAACCTCTCTCTTGTGGTCCACTCTAACTGGAAACACAGGAAAGGGAGCTCTGTATAATCCAGTTTGGCCAAATCAAGTGGACACATTACAAAGCCACCACAAGCACAGTACCTAGTTCCTTTACCAAAGTAACTTACAACGACAGCTACCGGCAAAATATCTTTCCATGGAAAGATGAGTATCTGAAATTCAATACATGATAAATATTAAATAAGTGGCTTCAGGAGAAGTGGAGAGAAGTGCGGGCTGTGGTGAATAGGATTGGCATAATAGAGAGATTTCAAGCAGGTGAATGGGTTTGGAGAAGGAGTACTCTAGCCAGGGAAGATGGCACTGTCCCAGAGGCAGAAATAACCAGGCATTCCAAGACAAGAGCAGATCAATCTAATGCTGTGAAGTGAAGAGTGTGTGGATGAGACTGGAAAGGAAGGCTGTAGCCAGGCATGGTGGTGCATGCCCGTAATCCCAGTACTTAGGAGGCTAAAACAGGAGGACCACAGGTTTGAGGCCAGCCTCAGCAATTTAGCAAGACCCTGCTTCAAAACATAAAAAAAAAATAGAAAGGAAGCTGGGCGTGGTGGCACACGCTTGTAATACTGGTACTGGGGAGGCTGAGACAGGAGGATCACAGGTTTGCGGCCAGCCTCAGCTACTTAGTGGGGCCCTCCACAACTTAGTGAGACCCGGTTTCAAATATAAAGAATAAAATATAGGGCTGGGGATGTAGCTTGGAGGTAGAATGCCTCTGAGTTCAATCCCCAGTACCACAAGAGAAAAAAAAAAGAAAGGAAGGCTGGAGTCAAACCACTGTCTTTGATGCCCCAACCCCAGCACCTACCTTTATTCCACAGGCAGGTAAGAGGTACTCATGGTAGCTCTGATTGGCTCCTACTGATTCTAAATTTGTTTGGCCTGGATTCAATCTTCACTTCACTCCATTCTGTTTTCTGAAATGATTCTGCATCCTTGGATTAGCATTGTCTGTTAATTGTACTGCAATACTATATAGAAAAGGAAATTGCTTCTGGATTTGATGAAAGGCAAATGGGGCACAGGATATAAACAGGACTTTAAGATAATGACATGGCAAAAGGTGATGACAGTGCACAAAAGGGACTGAATGGGCCAAAAGGAAACTGAAGAAAACCTTCTTTGCCAGCAGCACTCCTCACAAACTAAAACTAGGGGTCAGATGATAATTTGGAGTATTTGCCCATGACTCAGGTTTCTTCCCACATTTGATAGGACTCCAGATGGCCCAATGTCTTCATGAGCCATTATTACTCTCTGTACCGGAAGAGTACATTGTACTCTCTGTACTCCTATGCCCATTTTCAGGCCCATTGACAGGAAGGACTGACCCTAGTGAAACTCCAGTGGGAGTTGACGGCCATGCAGAAAGATCTCAATGTAGTTATATACATGTACGGCTATTTCCCCAGATCTGACCTGCCTATGACTGCTAAATGAAGCCACATCTTTACAAGGCAGTGGACAATATATGTGAGGCCCCACTGTGCAGACATTCCTAATTCTATCAGGTTCCTCATTTAGGAATATCTAGAACTGTCCAAAGAACCTTTACTTGTTCTGCAAATCTATCACTGGTCCAGAGTGCTAAAGGTGCATCTGAGCCCCAGTAACTGCCTTACAGGATCCTCCCCTCTCCCAATACAATTAGCTCCAAGACTAACTAGCAAACACCTATAAAACTCAAAAAGAGTAATCCTTTCAAAACCCAAACCTGATCATCCCCAGCCCTCTTCCCCTTCTTAAAACTAGGGCTTAGCATTACTCTCAGGGTGAAGATAAAGATCCTTAAAAAGTTAGCCAACACCTACAGTCTTGCCAGGACAGCTACTATGTGCCTTCAGCCTCAGTGCATACCAGCTTCTCTCTCTATTCTGGTCATGTGGCTCTTCTCTCAGACTTTTACATTCTTTATGCTCCTTCTTAACACAAAGCCTTTGTACTTAATGATTTTCTCTTTCCATGAAGCTCTTGCCTCACTACTTCGTGTAATTAGTTCTTTCTCATGCTTTAGTTCTCAGCTTGTTATTTTCTCAGGGAAGGGTCCTCAGGTCTACCTAACTTGGCAAATTATCCAAATTCACATAAGCATCGTGTATCTTTCTGTTACAGCACTTGATCCACTTGATCACAGGTTAATGTATATTTTAATCATGTAATTGAACTAACAAAGAGGAGCTATATCCTCCCTCTTCCTACTCCCTTTCTGCTCCCCTTCCCCACTTCCTCTTCAACATTTCACCTACATCTAGCACAGCACCTTTTCTGAATGGCTGGACAGTCATTTCAGGCTTCTTTCTGATGGAAATATGGAATCTGAATGGCCCCCACAATTAAGAATCCCCAAGCACACCAGGACCCTAACTCTTCATTCATCCTAAGAAAAGGTCTCCTCCTCTTCCTTCAAACCAAGTCCTGCTTGATGATGTTCAATTATTTGGAAAAAGTCCCCACCCCTATCCACAAGTTATGGTCAAAACTCCAAGGCCAAGAGAAATTGTAATTTTACAATACTTTCTCAAAGCTTAGACATTCTATTCCAAATATCACTCTAGGTGAAATACCACTAGTCCATGGCAGGGAGTCGTACCCAGCCCAGACCCAAACCATTGCAGTCCTTCCTCGAAAGTTGACAAACCTCATGATCTGAAAAAGTTGCCCTGAGAACACACAGTATTTTCAGCCATAAGGCAGTGAAAATTCGTGTTAGAAAACACAAATTATCTAACTCTAACAGCTTCCCAAATCTGTTAATGATAATCTGAACTGATATTACCAAATAGAATATTTAACGTCTTGGATCTGGGAGTTCATATTTGAATCACTTCTCTAGCCCTATCTGAGAATATATCTTATGTCTATGTGTAGCAAATGCCTCTTACTGAAATGCCAGTTGGTAAAAAGGAAAATTTCCACAAATACACAGCACAGTTTCTATCATAGCTGGGAGGAACTGCTTGCAACCCTCCAAAATGGCACTTTCCTAGCCACTGCAATTCAAGGTTCATTTTCCTGAGGCATCATCCTTCCACGTACACAGAGATGCACACACATAACCACAGGGAAATGGCCCACATAACCACAGGGAAATAGCAGGTAGTTCCTGGGCTCTGCCTTCATCCTAACTCAAGATGCTAAACAAAAGGGAGTGAGCAGACCTGGGGTGATCCTCCCTGTAGTCAGAGGTCAGGGGAGGTGGGCTCATTCCAGTTAGGCTACACAACTGAGGGACTTTTCCAGACTCTAGGAGATAGAAGAGGATGGGAGTAACTGCTTCTCTTGCACATTCTAACATGTTGACTGAAAAAGGGGATGTTTCAGTTTCTCTAGAGTACCTTCACTCCATTTTAGAAAAACTGACTTTAAGTGAAATTTTCTGAGTTAGGGTAGAAATTGTATAATCATTGTTTGTTTGTTTAATTTTAAGCAAAAAAGATAGTTCCTTAAAGAAGGGAGCAGGGGCTGAACTATGGATGAGTGTTTAATGACACACTCTCTCTCTTACTTTGATAGGTGATAATAAATGTTGAAAGACTGAAGTTGTGTGTGTGTGTGTGTGTGTGTGTGTGTGTGTGTGTGTGTGTGTGTTTCTGGGGATTGAACTCAGGAGCATTCTACCTTTGAGATACACCCCCAGCCTTTCAGCCCTTTCTATTTTTTGTTGTGAGACAGGGTCTCACTAGGTTGCTGCTGAGCTGTCCTTGAACTTGCAATCCTCCTCTCAAGTATTGAGATTATAGGTGTGTGCCACCACGTCTGACCAAAGTGGTTTTTTTTTAAAAAAAAAAAAGGTTCTTGGCTGGGCACGGTGGTGCATGCTTGTAATCCCAGTACCTGGGAGGCTGAGACAGGAGGATCGCAGGTTCAAGGACAACCTCAGCAAGTAGTGAGACCCATCAACCTAGTGAGACCCCATTTCCAAATAAATAAAATCAGGCTGGGGGTATAGCTCGAAAGTAGAATGCCTCTGGGTTGAATCCTCAGTACCACAAAAAAAAAAATCTTGAGGAAAAAAACTTAAATATGTGCTAAAGTTTGTATTTCAATAATAACTTTAGCCATCATGTTTAAAATGTTGATAGAAATAAAATATTTTGTTTACAAGGTCTTAGTGAAAAGCCAAATACATTTATAATGGATAACCTGAACAGTCCAACATTGGAGGGTGATCATCTTCTTCCCACATCCAAGACCTGTTCCCCTTCCATTATAAGATGAGTAAAGTGTTTAATATATTTCTAGAAAACACCCACTTAAGATAAGCTATGGTTACCATGATTCTTACAAGACAATCTATCTAAAATTGTGGCATACTTTCACACGGAAACATCCCTACTGCACAGATCACTCTTAGTTCTAGAGGGATTTGAGGATTTGCATAAAACTTTAAACCTCTACTCTCAGAACATAGCTACTTTTCTTTATGCAGACGTATTTCCCATTTTACTGGAAATAAACTTGATTTCCCTCAAGAATATGTATATCCCTCTAAATAGTGAAAATAGCAAAATGCAAACAGGTAATTGCCTAATGCAAATATATCCAAGAGAAACATTGCACAGGAAATGAATTCTTGCTAACAAAAAGTAATAGAGGTTGATCAAGAAAAGAAAAACAGAAGAAAATGAATTCTTACATGAACTTCGAGACAGAGAGAATTGAACGCCTCTTATTGAAAATGCCTATTAGTACCAAAGAATACACTGAAAAATACTATGGCATTAATCTATGAAATTTGCCCCTATGAAAATACAGAATTTAGCTGGGTGTGGTGGTGCACGCTTGTAATTCCAGTACTTGGGAGGCTGAGACAGGAGGATCACAAGTTTGTGTCCAGCTCAGCTACTTAGTGAGGCCCTCGGCAACTTAGTGAGACCCTGTTTCAAAATAAAGAATAAAAAATAGAGCTGGGGGTGTACTCAGAGGTAGAATACACCTGGGTTCAATCCCCAGTACTGCAAAAAATAAAAAATAAAATACAGAATTTAATTAGTCTTTTATGAACTATATATACATACATATCTTCTCCATTAAGAACATAGGCAATTGTTTGAGACAAGATGTCCTCTCTCAAAAGCTTTGCAGAAATAAAATTCCTTAGTAGTATAGTCACAAGACCATCTATGAATTTCACACAGTAGAAACCATTCAGTATTTAGACATACACCTATCAAATTTATATATAGTTTCTACTTTTCCTACTCCCATAGGATATTTTCCTTTGCAATGTGGCATAGATAGTCAAAAATATCTCAAATAACAAAATAACACAAATAGCTAGGTTAAGAAAAAAGTTATAAAGAAGACTGAACTAAAATTAGAAATGAAATAGGGGATATTACAACTGATGTCACAGATATAAAAAGGATCATAAGAGACTACTATAAACATATAACCTACCAAAATGGAACCACGAAGAAATAAAAAATATCTATATATCTACACTTAGTAAGAAATTGAGACAATAATCAAAAACCTCCTAAGAAAAGCCTAGGATCAGATGGCTTCACTGGATAATTCTACCAAGCATTTAATTGCAGAGTAGTTCTCCAGATGGTCTCCGATCAACCCAGTTCTCCCCTCTTTCTTGTTTATACTTCTCAAGAATAGTTGTAGAACATGCTGGGAATACAGTGTGCTGAGAAATGGGAGGAACTTCCTGGAACGGCTGGGCCTTGTTCCTCACCTCTAGGGAATATAACATCTTGACTTAGGTAGGAACTGCCTGGGACAACCAGGCCTTTTCCCTCTTTCCTCTGGAAGCAAGATGTCCTTCCCAGCTTTGCCCAGTGAGTCCTGTAGCTACTGAGGTATGCAAACAAGGCAGACTGCCTTTCAGGGTGCCTCAGCTGTGGTACAAAGTGAGACACACTCGGTCAAGACTTCTTCTAGCCTGGGCAGCTGTCTTGAGCCTTAGGAGACAAGCTCACAATGGAGCCAAGACTTTCTATCTCTTGCTGCCTATCTGTAAATGATAAACTCACTTTTTGCATAACTTAATATGTGAGAGCATGTTCTGTCTTTCCAGACTCAGACAAACTGGTCATCAGTGCATGATAGACCTAAATAGTAGCCAGGATGGAGTGGACATAAGTGTATGGATTCCTACTTCTGGTGGTTGACGTGACATGATGATGGTCTTTGCTTGTCTCCATGCAGTGGGATTCCCCTCTTGGGACTGGGAATTAGTCAATCTGCTTCATATTAATAGCAGAGAACAAAGAAGCCATAGAGAAGGATAAATTAATTTTATTTAGCAAGTGGGAATGAAGGATTAGATCAGGGGAAGTGCTATAAAAAGTTGCCCTTTGAGTTAAATTTGGAAAGAAAGATAGACTTTATACAGAAAGGGAAAAGACCCTCCAGACTGAGAGAATAGCTTGAAGAATGGCAGAAAGGTGCAGGATATATTAGGTAAATATAATTTCTTCTCCCTGATAGAAGAAGGAAAAGAGAAAAGAAGTAGTGGAAAAGCCTTGAGAGTTAGATCCAGACCAAATGAATATCATATTAAGTTATGCATATTTTAGCTGGCTAAAGAAGAAGCTATGGATAGGTTTTAAACAGAGCAAATGTGAGATCTATATCTTAGGAAAAGTTGAAAAGATTTAGATTAATATGCAATCCTGAAGTAAATGGCACTCAAGACCTAAACTAGGAGAGAGCATTGGCAGTGGGAACTGGAAAGAGATCACTATCAAAAAGCTGAAATGAGACAAAGAAATACAAATGGACAATTAACATACAAAGATTGCTGAACTTCCACTACTGATTAGGATATTTTGATCTTATCAGATAGGCAAAAAGGAAAGATATTAATAGTATGCAATAATAGCAAGAGCAGCCGGGTGTGGTGGCACATGCTTGTAATCCCCAGTACTTTGGGAGAAACTCAAGGTGAATATTCCCTTTGACCTAAAAGTTACTCGAATGCTCAAACACACACACACACACACACACACACACACACACACACACACACACACACCTTACAGTATTAGAAAACTTGGAAACAGCAATCAATCAATAGGAAACTAATAATTAGTTAATAAATGATGGGGTATACATGCAAAATAATTCCATATAGCTCTTAAGGTAAATTTATATGCAGTAAAATATGAAATTTTCTTAACATATTATTATTTAATAATATAACAAGAGGAGGTACAGGGGGAATAGAACGTGATTATGTTCCTAAAACTGAGTTTTGTGTGTGCACATGAGTACAGAGAGACTGATAGATAAGGCTAAAATGAAGCAGACTATCCAATAAAACTAGGAAAGTGAAGTTGAAACAAAGAAAGAAGATCTGGAAAGGGAAAACATTTACTTTTTCCTTCCTACAACTTTGTTCAAATGCTTATGAAGAAAAAGTATTCACTTTTATCCATTTATAAACTTCTGAAAGAAACATAAAATGGTTGGAGAACAACAAAGCATTGGGAATCTTTCAAAAGTCCTTCACATAATTTGACAGCATGCCTAAATCAAAATAAGTGGAATTTATAAGGCCAAAGAGAAGAAATTAAGAAATTCTACATTAATTGTGCTTGTAGAACCCATCAGGGTTGAATGGTGTTTGTGTGTGTGTTGGTGGGAACTCTATCCCCTGTTGGGCCACGTATATAACCTCCCTTGTCAGGATTCTGTAACATCAAGAGGTGCTGAGTGGGGTAGAATGCAAAGAAGAGAATTGCCCTCCATAACAGCAAATCAGAAACTCAACCCTGGCTTCATTTGAGGTAGGGTTTTTAGTTTTGAATCAAGAACTCATTGTCATGTGAAACACACTTCTATCTACATTCTACATCTAGTCTTGGCAGAACTATTGTTCACAGCATGTCATAAGAGATAAACTGAATGCTTCTCTTCTGTGCATCTAAAATGAGGAAAGTACAACATCAGCAAGTGGAAGAAAGGAAAGAAAATCAATGATGAAAACCATGTCAGAAGTGGTTACTGGTACATGTCAGATTTCATATGTCTTGATAGCACAGCTCATGTTTTCAAACAGAAGATAATTACTTTCCACAAACCTACCTGAAAAAATTTAAGCTGTATCATAAATCTTCACAAATTCAGACAAATTGTGCATAAGGCTGGTCCAAACCAGCTGAATATCAGAGGAGTAAATTTATATTATATTCCAATTTGAAAGAAATTCGAAATATAAAACATCATTATTTTTGAACTTTTTAGATTATAAATTCAGTTTATTTCCAACAAAGCTCAATTGGAAAATGAGTCCCAAACAAAAGAAATGATGCATTGAGAACACTGCTTAAAAGAAATTTGTGGCAGATCATGGTGGCTTACTCCTATAATCCCAGTACTTGGGAGGCTGAAGCAGGAGGATCACAGGATCACAGCCAACCCCAGCAACTTAAGTTTGCAGCAACTTACCGAGGCCCTCTGCAACTTAGTGAGGCCCTGTTTCAAAATAAAAAAAAAAAATAGGGCAGGGAGTATATCTCAAAGGTAAAATGCCCCTGGGTTCAACCCCCCAGTACCACAAAAGAAGAAAAAAATTGTAAGCAAGTTAGACTACTCAATGACTACCTTCTTTTTTTGTCAACTTTTTATGGGGGTAACATACATATAACAGAAAATTTACCACCTTAACCACTTTAAGTGTATAGTTCAGTGGCATTAAGTATATTCATATTATTGTACAACAGTTAACCACTATCTCCAGAACACTTTTCACCTTGCAAAAGTAAAATGCTATATTCATTAAATAATATCTTTCTACTATCTTCTATGACCAGCCTCTGTCACTCTGTCAACCATCATTCTACTTTCTTTTCTTTTCTTTTTTTCTTTTTCTTTTTTTTTGTACCAGGGATTGAACCCAGGGGCATTCTCAGAGCCATACCTCCATCTCTATTTTATTTTGAAACAGTCTTGCTAGGTAGCCGAGACTAGCCTCCAACCTGTGATACTCCTCTTTCAGCCTCCCATGTGCTGGAATTATATATGTGCATCACCATGCCCGGTTCACCATGACTGTCTCTGATTTCTTACTCTGTGATTTATGCCTCATATAATTGGAATCATACAATATTGGTCTTTTTGTGATTGACTTATTTCACTTAGCATAATGTCTTCAAAATTCATCCATGTTATTGCATATGACAGAATTTCCTTCCTTTTAAAGACTTGAATAATATTCTAATACAGTTTGCCTATCCATTCATTTGTTAATGGACACGAGCTGCTGCCACATTTTAGCTATTGTGAATAATGCTGCCAAAAATATGGTCATACAACGATCTCTTCAAGACCCTAATTTCAATAATTTGAGGTATGTACACAGAAGTGAAATTGCTGGATCATATGGTTAATCTATTTTTAAGTGTTGAGAAATTTCCATACTGTTTTCTACAGTGGCTGTATTGTTTTACATGCCTACCTACAATGTTCAAGGGTTCCAGTTTCTCCATATCCTCACCAATGCTTTTTAATTTGAGGTTTATTTCTTTATTTGACAGGTAGTAATTGTACCTGTAGACAATGTGTAATGATCAAATCAGGGAAAATGGCATATCTATCATCTCAGACACTTATCATTTCCTGTGTTGAAAATGTTCAAAATCTTCTGTACTTGCTTTGAAATATTCAATTAATTGTTGTCAACTATAGTTAACCTAGTACTATACTGTAGTACACTATAAGCTATTCCTCCCAGCCAGCTGTGCCCTGTACCCTTTAGTCATCCTCTCTCCATCCTCTTCTACCGCATCGTTTTTACTTAACAAATGTCCTCCAGTTCCATCCAGGCTGCAGCAAATGGCAGCTTCATTCTTTTCATGGCAGAATATTACCTTGTGTATATATATATTACATTTTCTTTACCCATTTATCCATTAATGGAAACCTGGGTTTCTGGATTTTTTTTTTTGATAGTGGACATCCTAATGGGTATGAGGTGGCATCTCATTGAGATCGTGGCTTGCATTTCCCTGATGATTCGTTATGTTGAGCATCTTTTCACATATTTAGTGGTCACTCATATATCTTCTTTGTTGAGTTTTAGGAGCTCTCTACATTTTCAGGGTATTAATCCCCTACCATATAGATGATTTGCAAATATTTTTCCTATTCTATTGGTTGCCTTCTTTGTTGATAGTTTTTTGCTACTGAAATCCAATTTGCTACTTTTTCATTGTAACCTGTGCCTTTGGTGTTTTCTCCAAGAAAGACCATCTCCTTAAAAACAGAAATTTGGTTCCTCATAGCATCATCATTGAGTTATTCTTGAATATTGTAATTTTTGCATTTACCAAGGACCATTAAGTATACAGATGTATAATCTGCCTTTGAATTCAATGTAAAAATATTATTGAGGACACACATTATATTACTCGATATTAACTGGTTGTTATTATTATCTTACAGTATCTCCTAATTTACTGTATACAGGAGACAATGTTTGCAGTTGGTGAGAATATGAGATTACACTTTTATTTATACAAACTAAATATATTCTGTGCAAAATAAGTACACATGTAGCAATACCATTTATACCATTAATTTACATAGTTGAGTGTAATACAAAGTTAAATGGCAACAAAATGCCAAATAGATTACAAAAGTTCCAAAATTTGTTTGTTTCTTGTTCATGTTTCATTGCACATGTACTAACAAATTGGTGGACAGATTCCCTTCTTTGAGATGTGAAAGTTGTAAGTTAAAATAAGAACCATTGAGTTCTTTTCATGATTAGTTGGTGTAAAATACAAATTTACCTGCATGTAAATGAAGAAAAGCAGAACAAAAATATTCTAAAAAGATAAAACTATAATAATAGAGTCTATAGCAACATATAAAAGTTTCACATAATTTTATTCTGAAATGAGCACTTTACTCATTTAGTATCTACTTCAAAGTTGGGATGATTCTTAATTGCATCCACCAATGGCTTTTGGAGCATCTAGTTGAGATTACTCCTTCACTACACACCTCCAGTTCCCGCAGGAGTTGAGTGTGAAATATTCACCTTCATTTTGGAACTGGATGTCCTAAAAGACAGTTTCAGACTGAGGCAGTGAGCCCTTTAAGCAGAGAGTTAACATTAATAATTACTATAAAAAAGACAATAATTACTGTAGTCAGAAATCTTGTGCATCTCTGCACAGATAAATACTAATATAGCTAATATAAACTAACATTGACTGAATGCCCAGTGAGTTCCAAGGCATATGCCAAATGGATTGCACTCATTATCTCAATGAATGTTCCCAGCAGTCTTATGAGGTTCCTCTTTTATATTTTCATTTTCTCTTATGATATTTCTCTTTTATTATTTCCATTTTATAGTGAAATTGGGGATTGCAGAGGTCCAATAATCTACCTAAAGTCACAGAAAGAACAATTGGCAAAATAGCATCCAATTCAGAATTTTTGGCTTAGGGCTGTATCAATATTATAAGAAATTATTTGCCCAGTTCTTCAGAGAAACAGAAAGAAACAGGACAAGTGAGGGAAAAAATATGCTGGACTAAATATATCTAAGTAGAAATTAAATAAAATGAGAACTGATTAAAATATATCATTTAATCTTACAGGTATTTTCATGTTTAGGATTTAGATAAAAAATGGGGTGAGATAGAAAATGTTAATTATGAGAAGTGATTTTTAAAAATTTAATAAAAATTTAGTCTTCACAGTTCATCCTAGTGGCAATTCCTGTTGCCTGGTTACCATGAGGCAGAGAAACCAACTAGACAAGAATTATCACAATTATACTAAAATAATGAACATGTCTTATCTCCCTGTTCTACTCTTAAATAATTGTTTACAATATAGAGCAAACAAAATGCTTTCATACTCCTAATAATGGCATATGAAATTCATTTATATTTAATATATAAATTAATGCTTTCTTCATTCTTTGTTGGATCTTCTAACCTTCTCCATACATAACAGATAAATGTATCTTTAATTTCACCAAGAAAAATACCTATAGCATCTGAGCAGTGAGTCATCCACAGCAGGCTGTTGCTCAAAGCCAGGGCCTGTTTGTGATAAGCACATTCTGAAGATAAGGAATGAATAATGGAAGGCAGGATAAGGAATGTAGAAATTGAACATCTGCTGTTTTTGCTATCTAAAGCACCTCACACCTTTTTCCTAACAACAAAAGCTCCCTTAACCTGGGAACCAAATCCTCACAGTGGAAGCAGAGTTAAGATAGCACACCCCAGATCACAGAGGTAGACACATGCCTCCTAACTGAACAAAGTTCTTCATCTTCAGCAATGTAACACATTGCCCAAGATGCCCAATCGTGCTTGTCAGTGAAGTTTACTATGTAAACACAAAGAGAGCTTTGGGGTGTCGCCTTTGGATTATGATCTATAGGGATATAAGCTGTGGCTTGGAACAGCTCTATTTCCCACCATTTGGGTAGATCATCTCTGAGAATAAACCCAATAAACAGGAGAAGCAAAGCCGAGGGAAAGCACAGCAGCATTTAGCAACAGCTCGCCCTGTCCTTCACAGGTGCACAGCCAACAGGCTTCCTTTCTGCCTAAGCCAATTTGATTTGAGTTTTCACTGCAAGCAAAAATTTCAGATATAATTCTCTCAACTAGAGAATTACTTAATTCCCTCTTGAATACATTTATATCTAAAAACTTAGCATTTTGAGATGAGTTCTTTAAGGCAACTACCAGCCAATAAAGTCATATTTCCTTTTATTTGTCTTTAAAGTATCTCATGTATCAAGAAAACCCTGGTAGAAAATTGGAATTCTATGAATAAACACACTCCTGGCTGTATCTATGTATTATAGTCATTGATATTTGGGGATAATGATCATGAAAAAAAATCTCTTCCAAAAACTATCTCACTTGAATATCACGAGTCTTTACATTAAAGTCTATCACCAGGGGTTTATTTTGTAATGTTATGACTTGTCATTTCCTTGTTGTCCTCTTTTGGGAAACAAATGATACAAGGCACTTATATCTTAGTGTGAATTACTCAGACAATTTTTTCTCTATGACAAGAGAAATAATAGGAGAAGAGTAAGTGCCAAGAAATCTCAGAGAGAGAGACAGACAGAGTAAAATGTAAAAGGATCGAGAGAATTAGTCTTCATGGATACATATATTTACTGACAGTTCGAGAGAATTAGAAAACTAGATACAGACTGATGGAAAATATTTGCAAAGGACATATCCAATGAAAATCTGGTATTCAAAATATACAGAGAACTCTTAAAAGAAAATGGACAACTGATTAAAACATGGGCAAAGATTTGAATAGGTACCTCACCAAAGAAAATATAAAGATGTCGAGGCATGTGAAAAGATTCTCAGCATGATATGTCATTGGGATATTGCATATTAAAATGAGATAGCACTATACATCTACTAAAATGGCTAAAATCCAAAACACTGAGAAATGAAATGTTAGCAGCAGGAGCAACTGAAGCCTTTTCTGTTTGAAAGACAGTGGAGGGGAAAGAGGAGTGAGCATTATGATAGGAATTGGAGTTTTCTGGAACAGTGTGTATAGCTGAGTAGAATTTGAAAGAGAGATCTCCAAAAACTAGGGAAACAAGAATCATAAGAACTGAGGAGAGAGAGACCTGGGGAGAGAGAATATCCCCTCAAGACAGCTTCTTTTAGAAGGTCTGAGGGCATGGTGGCGCATGCTTGTAATCCCAGTACCTGGGAGGCTGAGACAGGATTGCAGGTTCGAGGACAGCCTAGGCAAGTAGTGAGACTCAACCCAGTGAGACTGTTTCCAAATAAAAATAAAATAGGTCTGGGGACATAGCTCAGAGGTAGAATGCCCCTGGGTTAAATCTCCAGTACCACACACACCAAAAAAAGTTCAGCAAGTAGAAGGTCTGAGTGTGCAAGGCGTTGTCTTTGGTGATTAGAAAGATCACTAAGTCAGATAAAATGGTGTGTGTTTCTCCTTTCTGAGATTTTTCCAATGCAGGTCTGATCTGGAGAACACAGGAGAAGTCTAGGGGAGTGGCCCTCCTAGCAGATTACTATAGGTCAGAGGACATCAGTTCCAGGGACTGGAGGGTTATAGCCACAGGCACTACGGTCAAAGACTGAGAGAGCCTTGTCACAACTGGGCCACACAAATATGAGGCAAGATCTTCAGTAAGAATTTTAAAGAGAGAAGATACAAAACAGTTTCTGTGACAAATGGGAGAAAGAGACATCAGAATAATATGGACTGCTGGGAAAAAAATAAGAGCCTTTTATTTGGGGTACTGCGGATTGAATCCAGGGGCATCCTAGTTCCAAGCTACAACTTCACACTCAGGCTTTTTTTTTTTTTGAAACAGGGTCTTGGGCAGGCCTTAAACCTAGGATCCTCCTATCTCAGACTCCCAACTACCGGAATGACAGGCGTGTGCCACCACACCCAGCTCTAAGAGAGAAAGTTTAGTGTTTGAACCTTGCCTTTGCCATTTATTAGCTGCATGATATTTTTACTATATACTCAACTTCTTTGAACATGAGTTCCATGATGGTAAAATGGGGCTAGTTAACACCTATTACATAAGGATGTAAAAAGAATTAAATGAGATTATGTATGTAAAGTTCTCTATACATATTAGATTCTCAAAAAATATTGGTTCCTCTTATGATATATAAGCTCTACTAAGCTTCAGAGTCTTTTATTTTTAGGGCAATATTTGGCTGGGAGTTTTCTCCAGGATAAAGTGCTAACATTACAAATATCACTCCTAAATCCTTTCAGGCATTTGAGCATTGGAAATTGTTCAGGATATATATAATTCCTGAGCCAGGGGGATAAATCACTATATCCAGATTATGTTTTTATTTGAGTCAGTTTTAGGCTCTCTAAAAACAGAGTATCAAGCCAATTTCATTTAGATTTATTTCTATCTAGAAGACTGCACTTCCATGTGAAAAAGGGAGTACCCTTTTAAATATCCCTATCTGCATGTTATCCTCATATTTTTACTATGCCATTGGTAAACAAATTATGAGGATGCAATTTGATGAAACTGCTTTTATTTGAAAAAAATGGGTTTTCTATTTCCAGTGGAGCTTTGTATTTCTTTGTGTGCTGGGTGATTTGAAATCTCCACATGCTGCACCAGGTTTTCATACTTCAATGTTCATCAGAATCACCTCAGATGCATTTTAATAATTCAATTTGATGCCTTAACTCAAGAGCACCTGATTCTTTAGGTCTGAGGTAGGTCCAAGGTATATGCATTGTTCACCAACATCCTAGGTAATGTTGATGCAGATGAGGAACACTTCATTTTGACAAATACTTGGAGCTTATTCAAAGACATATTCCATTTGAGAAAACTATTTGTTTTTTGTGGAGATTCTAAGGCAACCCATTTTTATTTTTATTTTAATAGATAAACCATACTTGATTTACCTCTTTCAAAAATGAAAAATACTCCCCTAAATTGAATTTTTGTTCACTTTGAGTATTGTATTTCATGAATACATATATTTACTGAGAGTTCGAAATGTTTGTTCCACAATGTTTTTTATGATAAAGGTCCATATGATTCATAAATTTGTTTTGTTAGAGGCTTCCACAACTATTTAAATTATCACTTGACAGTATAATAATATTTTTACATTTTCCTTTGTCTATGAAAATATTTACTTTGAAGCCCCAACAATGACCTAATATTTCCTATCACTGGAATCTTTATATGGAAAAGGAGAGATTTCCTGGAATGTCTTGGGGATTTTCTCCCAAAGATATTTACTAAACACATCATATTTAATCCTACCATTGCTTTTATAAGAAGTCATATTTCTTTACATATAGTAACAAATAACATTACAAACACAAACTTGCAAGTTTATGTAGAATTCAAGCTAGATAAAACTTGGAAAAACAACTATATGTCTTTCAGAGAATTGCTTTCCAGCAGCATTTAAAATGCAGAGTTCAGATACCAAATAGCAGACAAATGTAATGTTTTCCAAGATGCAACATGAGGTTTCAGTCTATTTTAAGAGGAATAAAAGATTGGAAAATATCCCAGAAATGTCATTGTAGGCGCAGGTTGAACCACCCACTAGTGTAAAAAGAATTACAAAGAAAAGCAATCACATCACACATTTATTACATTTAAGGGAGAGAATAGAATAAAAAGTGTTCAATTTCCTTAGGGAAAACATTCAAGTGAAGTTAAGTTCTGACCTGTAACCAAATGTTACAGTGTCATAAATGCTGTTCAAAAATCACAGGACAAGAAGGGACCAGTGGCATTCATCTGCCTTTAGTTAAGTCAAATAAGATTAGTAAATAATCAATCTCAGCTTAAACAACTACAAAGAAACTTTATAAATCCTTTATTTACATGTACAATAACCAATGCACAAGTTGAATGTATTTAATTCCTTCTTATAGTCAATCCAAAAACACTAAAATACTACTAGGTATAAGACTCCTCATTACCAAAATCTCCAAAGAAAACTAGAAAAGTTAGTCAATTCCTGAGGTATCTTAGATACATAAAATCCAACACCAAAGAGATAGAAAGCAAAATTGTGAGTTTTAACTTTTCCTGTGCTGTATACTCTCATTTCAGTACCAACTCATTTCTACCCTGTGATTCACAGGATAGAGAAGATTTAAGGGAACATAAAATTCAACACAAGAATCCTTGTATATTCGCTTCTTTTATAGACCTATGAACATTTAAAGTAATTTGTTAATATATGATAGGCCAATTGTATTTAAAAATTTGTAACCTCCAGAAGATGCTGGCATATATTTGAATTCAACCAGAAATGACATACATATTGTTAGAAGGCAAAAAAAAAAATTCAAACTACATGGCGCGCTCTCCAGTACCTTACTCAGTTGAGAGAGTAACAACGGGGGATGGATTACAAAATGAATACAGATGGTCCCCAACTTATGATGATTCAATTTACAATTTTTCAACTTGAGGATGGGACGAAAATATACAACCATCCTGATTTTTACTTTCAGTACAGTGTTCTATAAATTACATGAGATATTCATCCCCTTATTTTAAAATGGGCTTTGTGCTACATGATGTTGCCCAATTATAGGCTAATGCAAGAGTTTTGAGCATGTTGAAGGTAGGCTAGACTAAGCTATGATATTTGATAGGTTAGGTGTATCAAATACATTTTTTACTTACAATATTTTCAACATATGATGGGTTTATCTTGACATGACCTCATCATACACTGAGGAGCATCTATAATCGATATTTACCAAAAGATCTGAATTTTTGGAGAGTTAGACTTTGATGAAAAGAAAGGAGGCCCCTCTAGTTGAGCTAAACTCTCTCATAGGTGGAATGTTGGTCCTCTCTGTACATACATACTCCAATATAACAAGGCTGAGCTTGACTGATGGGCATATGGAACTCCTCTCCTGTCTACACACAGATTATAGACTCCTACACTTTCCTCCAACTCTGCCTTCTCTAATATGATTCTGGAAGAAGAGGAAGAAGTTCTCTAAACACATAATGCATTTACCAACCTCGTGGTTCTGCTCTATCCCATGCTTTCAATTAACTTGCCTTTGTCATGTTTCCCAGTGCCAAAATACTCCACTATGAATATTCTTTACTCAGAATCTTGTCTGATGATTCCAACAGAAAGTGTCATTATACGATCATCAATTGTGAATATTTAATAAGAAAATTTACTAAACTGCACAAAATCCAGAGCTTTGTCCACTTGTGCTGGTGCATTCCTTTGGATCCTCTTGGCCTCCCCCATCTCATGCTTGTCACCACTGCAGCACATTCTCCACAGACTAACCAGCTTCACACAGTGTCTAGATAACTGCCCTCCATGCTGCATGCTTGTTTTCTCCAGGCCTAAGCTTCTGTATACCGACACTCATGCTTTATACATACACAACCTTAAAGGTAACTCCCCACGGGGAACATGTTCATCAAGAGGGGACAGAATTCTCCCTCTACCCCCTATTCCACCCCTGCATACCAACAAATGGTCCCTGAATACATCTTACACAGCTTCTCAGCTGAGCACCTGGTCTCCCATTGCAGTAATCAACTCATATTCTTGTATTGACTCTCTCTTCTTTTCTACTTCATTCCTCCATCCCCCGTTCCTGCTCCCTGGGATTATTATCCAATAAAATATACATGCATAAGCTTTCAACTTAGGCTCCACTCTCTAGAGGAATCCAGGTAAGATAAGTAGTAATTTTCATTTTCATTAGGTTTGCTAGGAGTAATTTTCCCAACCTGTATTCATTATAAGTCAGTTCCAGTTTCATCTACCAACCCAGGCAGCAGCAAGAAAACTCACTGTGTGCTAAAACTCAATAGTAATAAAAAAGGATACCATTAAAAATGAAATGCCACTGGGTGTGGTGGTGTATGCCTGTAATCACAGTACTTGGGAGGCTGAGACAGGAGGATTACAGTTTGGAGACCAACCTCAGCAATTTAGTGAGACTCTCAGCAAGTTAGTGAGACCCTGTTTCAAAAAACAAAAATAAAAAGGACTAGGGATGTAGCTTGGAGGTAGAACACCTCTGGGTTCAATCCCCAGTACCCTCCCAAAATAAGAAATACCAAAGTTACACCTTTAAATGAGTAAGAAATCCAAATCTAGACTACCTACATATATTAAAATCCAAAAATCAGAATTAACATAAAAATTGATGAAATCCTAGGCTTTGGCAGAAGATAAAATTACTTTGTAGAGACACTGTTTCTACTCTGGGCACAAAGAATTCCCACAGAATAAACATACACATTGAAAATGAGTTCATAATCAAAATTTCTAAAGTAAAGAAAAATGCACAACCACTAATAATAATCAACAGAACAAACAGAAGACCTAGAAATCCAAGAACATGAGATACTAGATCAATCCAAAGATAAAAATTTTAAAGTATTTTAAAGAATTAATGGAAGTTGTAATGAGAATATAAAACAGTAGATTATAAAACACATTTTAAAATATAACATTTATGCTAACATTTTGATTGGTAAAAAAACTGTTTAGAGCCGGGCGTGGTGGCGCACGCTTGTAATCCCAGTACTTTGGGAGGCGGAGACCGGAGGATCCGGGTTCGTGGCCAGCCTCAGCTTTCTCTCTCTCTCTCTCTCTCTGTCTCTCTCTCTCTCTTTCTCTCTCTCTCTCTCTACTTAGTGAGGCCCTCTGCAACTTCATGAGACCCGGTTTCAAAATAAAGTATAAAAAATAGGGCTGGGGGCATAGCGCGGAGGTAGAATGCCCCTGCGTTCAACCCCC